>VXAB01009283.1:207-88250 GCA_013399175.1 Odontophorus gujanensis
TGGCGCTGCACTGCATCCTTGGCTCGTGGGACGTGGAGGAGGGCCAGAGAGGGGCAGGCAAGCGTCGCTGCGGTGGTCAGATGGCACAGAGAGCGTCTTCCCCATGAGCTGAGGGAGAGGAAGGAAACCCATGTGAGGAATCACACAAGGGTGACCCCCTCCCCGCCCCACTGGGGGAGCAAAGTGGGAACAGCACCGGGTGAGTGGGATGGTCATGCCAGCTCCCCCATGCCAGACTCACCGCCGCTCGGCCCTGGGACTATACGAGCCCGTCATAGAGGGAGAGGGCTTGCACGATGGAGGGGTCGGCCTTGGAGCCCTCCTGGAACTCCTGCAGCGTCAGCTTCCCGTCTGCATTCTGCAAAACGTAGCAGTGGTGCTGAGACCCAGACCCAATCCCCCACACAGCCCCGCACAGCCCCCCATGCTCACAGCAGCAGGGCAGTGAGTGCCCAGGGCATCCCCAGGGATGGAACTGGGATCGTCGAGGAGGGGAAGGAACAGAGACAGAGTGGAGACCCAGAACTGCCCCCCAGCCCCCAGGGATACACCCCCATACAACCACAGCACTCTCACTTTGTCCATCATGGCAAAAATCCGATCCACTCTCTTCTCGGGTGTGTTTTCCTCCTCGGGAAGCTCCACAGTGTTGCCCTGTGGCAGCAGGAGGGCACATAGTCACATGTGGCCATGGGGATCTCATCCCCGCCCCATCCCACCCCCAACACTTACCACCATCTGGTAGATGGCGTCCACAATGTCCAGCATCTCGTTCCTCGTGATGTAACCGTCGTTGTCCAAATCATACAGCTTAAACGCCCCTGCAAAGAGCCACGTGGAGATGTTGGGGCCACATCCAGAGGGTCACTGTGCCCCACACACCCCATGCATCCCAAAGCAGAGGTCCCACGGGTGGCACTTACACCTCAGCTTCTCATCCAGCGTTCCCCGGGAGGTGACGGACAGTGCTTGGATGAACTCTGAGAACTCGATCCTCCCATCCTGGGGGGGGAGAGAGGGGTGAGAGTAATTGGGGCGTGAGTGGGACGCACGGGGCACCCACTGTGCCCCAACAGGGTGCTAACTTGCCTTGTTCTCATCGAAGACATTGAACACAAAGGTGGCAAATTTGGTTGGGTCACCAAAGGGGAAGAACTGCTTGTAGATCTTCTGGAAGCCAGCAGCATCGAGCTGCCCGCTGGGGCAGTCCTTGATAAAGCCCTTGTACCTGGGGAGGGAGGGTTAGGGTTAGGGTTGCATCAATTTTAGGACCCAGGACCCAGTGGGCACCAAGTGGCACCAGTGACACCAAGCGGTGCCCAGAATGGGGAACCAAACCACAACCACATCCATGTTGAGCATTGGCCAGGAAGGAAGGGGATGGGGACAGTGGTGGGATGGGGATGGGATTGGGATTGGCATGGGGATGGAAATGGTGTTGGAGATGAGGATAAGGTTGAGTATGGGGATGGAGATGGGAGCGGGGGTTGGAATGGGAATGAGGATGGAGATGGGATAGGGATGGGCAAAAGGATGGGAAAGGGGATGGGGATGGTATTGGGGATGAGGATGAGGTTGAGGATGGGGATGAGATGGGGAAGAGGATGAGGATTTTGTTGGAGATGGGAATGACAGCCTGGCACAGCAGCCCCCAGACAGCACACAGCCTGCTGCTCCGTGCTCATGTGCTGCAGCAGAGCCATAGCAAAAAGCAATCACACAACAGCCCCAAGCACCACAGCACAGTGCCCTGGGATGTGAGCTATGCAGCCAGGTAAGCTGAGGCAGCACAAGAGACTTTGTGTGTGAGCACGTGTGAAAACTCCTCATAGGAACTAGGGGCAGAGCAGGGCTTCTGCACCCTGCTGGGGCAACATGGCCAAGGACAGAGCCCCAGAGCTTTGCCACGAGAAGGTGCAACGTCTCCAACACTGCCAGGGTGCAGAGAAGGGGTCAGGCAGCTCCACGAGTCTGGGGACAGTGCATGGACCTTGCGGGGACCCCACTGGGTGCAGCAGCATTACACAACCCCTCACCCAGATCTGTCAGCGGGCCGAGGGCTGGGGGAGGAGGGGAAGGGGGTGGCGAGGTGGGAAAGTGAAGTGCCGGTGACATCTTCGTGCTGCTGCAGCTATGACTCATCGGGAGGGGGGAGAAGGATGAGAAAAAGCGATAAAGAAAGAAAACCTTGACTGGTTTGATAGGGGGATGAAAGAAAAGGGTGGTTTTTCTAGGGCGGTGTGTTGGGCAGGTGGAGGGGATGGGGTGAGAGCACGCTGCCACAAGCTGTCCCTGCCTCCACGTCCCTGCCCTGGTGTCCCTGCTCCTGTGACTCTGTCCCTGCTCAGGGCTGCACTGGGGTACATGACACTGTCCCCCCGCAGCCATGCCACCATCCGAAGGGCCCCAGGGTCCCCATGGGGACTAAGCAGGAGAAAAGGTGGAGAGCCACGGTGGCATGGAGCCACAAATGGAGCAGGAGCAGAGCGCATGCAGTGTGCAGGGGAAAAATCACTATGTGCTGGTGTCCCTCCCCTGTGAGCATGCACCCCAAGGTCTGCCTGCCCCTGCACTGAGCTCCAAGCAGGAGGGGTCCCCCAGCACCCTCAACATCTCACCGCCACGCTGCTACTCACCACTGCTGCACCTCCTTCTCTGTAACTGCAAGAAAAGAAACAAAACAAACAAAAAAAAAAGGAAAAAAATAGAGGTCAAAATAAATGAAAACAGGAATTGAGTGCCTTCTCAGTGCACACCCCATATGTGAGCTCCAGGCCTGCAAGCACCTTCCTGGGTGCTCTCTGTGCCTGCTGGGACACCATGGGCAAAGGGACCTTTGTCCTGCTGCTGCCAAAACCGTGCTGAGCACGTGGGATGGAGTGAGGTACAGGCATGGCTGTGGCACAGCGTGGGCATGGAGTGCCCCCAGCATCCCATCATCACCCCCATGGGAGCACGCGAGCAGGGAGCCCCCTGCCAGCCCTGCTCGTCATTTCTCTCACCTCGTGCATCCAAATAGTAATAATAAGAAAGCAAGAGGGCTGAAATGAGCTGGGATAACGAGGCGGAGCAGGGATGTGTCAATGTGCAAACAGCTGATAAAAATAGAGAGCCCAGCACACCAAGAGATGCCAATTACCTCGGAAGGCAAATAAAAGAAAGTGGGCTTACATCAGAGAGATGTGCAGCGTGCCTGGAGAAAGGCACAAAGCGACTCGGGGAGGCTGCAGGGGGTCTGGAGTGGGGAGAGAGGGGGTGGCTGCAGCACACAGCAGTGCTCAGGTGGGGGCTGCGTGGCAGCATGGGGAGAAGGGCGTGGGGATGCTCAGCACCAGGTTGGGGGCATGGGAGAGCTGAGGCGGTGCCACGGATGGATTCTGGGGACATTCAGGGGGTCACAGAGGGGAAGGCAGGTACCTAGGGCTGCCAGGTGCTGCTGAAGGCAGCAGGAGGAGGAGGACCTGGTGCAGCTCTCAGCCGTGCTTCCCCCTCTGCGCTATTTCGGTGCCGGGAGCTTTCAACTCCAGCAGGAAACAATTAAATGTGTGCTTTTTTTAGTACAGGAGAAACGCTGCTAACGACACACACAGAGACGGCTCCCTGGCACACACACACACACAGGGCACTGCCAGCCCGGGGCACTGCCTGGGGGCACCAACCAGGAGCCCCCAGCATCCTGCAGGGAGAGACCCCCTCACTCTGGGCTTTACATCTGCAGCGACAGAGCCAGGCTCTCTGCTGGGGGCGATGCTCAGCACGGCACCGATGGAGGATGAGGACACTATGGCTGCATAATGCAGGGACAAGCTGTGCTCCTGGTCTGGGCACCCCATCCTCAGCACATCGGGGTGCTGAGCAACTCCCAGCACACAGCCCTGCATCTGCACGCCGGCTGCTGCATTCATTCCCTCCCGCCGGCATCGATCGCGGCGCGATGCTGAGCTGATGCAAATCAATTTGCAGCCATCCAACACGGGCGCTCAAGGACGAGGGATTACCCGCAGCACATCCCAGTGGAGCAGCAACCCGCTGCTCTGCAGTGCTCAGAGCACGGCCCTGGGGCGGTGCTCCCCGCGGAGCACCAAAAAATAGTGCACGAAGCAGAGGCTTAATGGATGCGGAGTGCCCTGGGATCCTGCAGGATGAAAGGCACCGAGTGAAGGCTCACAGCTGGTATGGGTGATGGACCATAGTGCTGGGAGAGGCACTGCCTGGAGGCACGGTGCTGTATGGCAGCTTCACTGCCGCTGCCCCTTCGTGGCTCCATCCCGTCCCCACATCCATCATCCCATCTCAGCGCCCATTGATGGCTCCATCCCAACTCAGCACCCACTGCTCCTCTGCAGCCCCTCCTCTGCTCCCTCCTCCCCACCACTCCCTACGGGTGCACACAGGGACTGACAGCATTGTCACCACCCCACCACCGCGTGCCCCCTCCCTTCCCACTGCCCAGCTGCTGCTGCAGCAAGAACAGCTCCGGTTAATCATTGCTCCAGCCATTAATTGGTGTTTGCAGGGCTGCGAGGGCAGCGACGACGCACCGTACCCATGTGGTGGGACCAGGGCAGGAATGGGGATGGAGCACTGCAGGGATGCAGAAGAAGAAGCAGCAATCCAGACCCCAACACTTTACAGACCCCTCCTCTCCCCTGCTGCTGCTCCCCGAGCCCAGCAGGGTCACTGCTGCCAGAGCAGGAAAGCAGAGTTAATTATTTCCAGCCACAGGCAGCCCTCAGCTTCCAGATCGCCAACGCTCTGCCTGCACCTCCGCCGGATGCACGGAGCACACGCGAGCAGAACAGACACTGCTGTGCACACGATGGGGCACTCACCCTCACACTGATGGTGATGGACTGCCCACGGGGGCACTGGGCACCTGTGCGGGTGTGACCGCACCTGAGCGTCACCACCACATCACACACTCGTGCACGCACCCATGGGGCGCTCAGAAGTGGGTGGGAACCGGGGGCTGCGGTGACCACGAATGAGCCCCAGGGGCAGAACTCGAGCGGGCGCTCGGACGCGCACTAATTGCGCGCTGCCGTGTGTGCTAATTGCGCGCTCATGCGTGGCCCCATCGGGTGCTGATGCGCGTCTCGGAGGGGTGCTCATGCGTGAGCGGATCGGGCGCTGATGCGCACAGCGAGACGGCGCAGCGGTGCGCGCACCCTGAGATTTGTGCCCAGCACTCCACCCCTCGGCGCGGCGAAATACGGAGTTAGGAATTGTCTGAGGATTAAATCTGTCATGAACTCCACTTCCAACATCACCGCGGCGTTCACGTGCACCGGGGCAGGCGGTGGGAACGCAGGGATCCCTGCCTGTCCCCAAATCTGCATTTCCACATTTGGAACCAGGGGGAAAACGGCAGAACCCGCCCCGTCCTCAGCCCAAGCGCAGTCCCCGACCCTACAGATGGTGCTATAGGGCCATCACCACGGCCTGAAGGTTCGTGCCTGGGGACTTCGCAAAGCTGCGTTCGGTGACGGCAGTCCTTCCATCCGCCCCACGTCAGCACGTCAGGAATGTGGGCTGCTTGGCCCTGATGGCTCGTGTTCATTACAGTTCTGGATTAAATATGTAACCAATGGCCCGGTTACACACTGCAGAGCTCACTGTCTTCCTGCCCCCTGGGCTCAGCCCTGGTCCCAGCGATCAGGCTGCTCCAGAAACCCTCTCCACTGCGGTGCAGGAGAAGGGGCTGCGGGTCCCCACGGAGTGGCCATCCCCATGGACACAACCACGGCTAATCCAAACCCTGCGTACCCCTATTTCCACCCCTCTCACCCCAGCAGCACCCAGTCCCAGTAGGTGTCCATCCCACAGCCAAAGGCCACGTGGAGACACCCCCATCCCAAGCCCTGGCAGTTCTGGGGCCAGGTTGCTCCTCTCCCCCAGGACACATATTGTCAGCACCGGGATGCTCAGGGACACTGAGGGCAGAGCACTGTCATCAGCACCATTCACTACGACTGAGATGGGAAGCGTGGAGGGAACTGTGTGTGTGCCTGGCACTGCTCACAGCATTGGGCTCTGCTGGCTGCGGGCTGAGCGGGGCCACAGCATGAATGAGAAAACCAACACACAGTTAAAATCCCTTTTAGACCCTATGAAATATTTAAGGGGCCGATGTCAGGCTTTGGAAATTGGGTTCAGGGCAAATCAGCAGATGCAGCTGTGCACAGCAGAGGAAGGGGCTGAGGATGGTCCTTGCATCTGCGGATGAATGAATGGTACTCCCAACAGCTCCATCCCCAGCACAGGGAACCCACGGGATCATGCACTGAGGAGGCATGAGGGGCTGCTGGGGGGGCTGTGTGGGATATGGGCTGTACCCCAGGCTCTGAGGAGGGCAGGGAGGCACAACGTGAGCATCACCCTGAGAACAGAAGGAGCGCATCGCGGTCCCTCCCCGGAGCAGCCGCTTCCTTTGATGCTGTCGCAGCCTCTTGTTTCACAGCCTTAATTATAACAGCAGCAGCAAAGGTCAGCACGGCGGTTAAGCAGATCCATTAATGTGCTGGGGGATCTGAGAAATGCAATGCTCCCAAAGCCATCACAGCGGGGCCCGAGGTGCCACCAGCCGTGGTCCCCCCCCACGCACATGGGGCTGGGGATGGGGTGGGGACCCCAACACTTGGCAGGGCAGAGCCAGGGCATGGGCAGCGAGGAGCCCTGTGGTTCCCTGCCTGAAAATTGGAGTGTTTTCACTCTTTTCCTGCAGAATTCAGCCAGCTGCTGTACCCCGTAACTCCAAATCGATCTGTTTGTAGGTTGCTCTGAAACTAATGCCCATTAATTCGAGGCATTTCTGGCACGCAGCTGAGCCAATTTTGTGGCTCGCTGTAGAAGAGCAGAAAGTGACGATGCTGGAGTGAGCTGAAAGTCCACAAAGTAGGGAGCAGTGAGTGGAACACGGTTAGGGTTAGGGTTCCTGGGACCCCAAAATATATTCTGCAGCTACAATTAAAGTGCTTTGCACCACAGAACCATTAACGTTGGGAAGAATCTCTAAGATCACCCAGTCCAACCCATATCCATCCCACTGCGTCCCTCAGTGTCACATCTCCACAGTTCAGGACCACCAGGATGGGGACTCCACTCCCTGTGCAGTCTGTGCCAGTGCAGCACCGCTCCCTCAGAGAAGAAATGTTTCCCAACATCCAACCTGAGCCTTCTCTGACACATCTCTCACCCACTTCCACTCAAGACTTGCACACAACCTTCCCCGCATCCCAAGACCTTGATGGAAGAGCCTTTTGACCACGGCCACACAAATCCCATTCCCAGCCTTCCCAAATCCCATTCCCAACCCCCATGCTGTGGGCACACTGAGTACACATCCTTGTCCCTGCCAGGACAGCCCCACCAACACCTCCTAGGACTCTTGGCACCGCATCCAACCCGCTGTGAGCCATCACCACGAGGTGTGTGGGGGATTAATACATTAATGTAGACAAAGCACTTCAAGAGCTTTCGGGTGAAGGGCTCCATGGAAGCACAAAGAATTACATAATTTATTATTCATTATTATTCAGCACTGGCTCCTCCCATGGATGGAACCTGGGCTGCCTGGAGGGCTGAGCCCTCTCTGGTTGCCCCATAGCACTGGGGTATGGGCACCTGGAGATGGGACAGCGTGCCTCAGGCAAACAGAAAATGATGCAACAGAAGGAAATCCCACTGGGGGAGAAATCCCACCCAGACCGCAGCCACAGCTCTCACCATAGGGGGCGCATCCCTGGAACAGAAGCAGGACCCCAACATCAGCTCTCTACCAACACCTGACCAGGGGCAGAAGCACTCAGCAAAAGTAATTCAGTTCAGACACGAGCAGTGCAACGAGCTCAACGAACTGAGCCTGGCATTAAGGATGGCTGAAGCTGGTGGGCACCGCGTGCTGCTGGGGCACTGCGTGGGGACACGTGTGGTGCACCTGGGAGGAGGTACAGAGCAGACAGACACAACCCCATATGGGAGCAGCGACAATGGGGATCTTTTGGGGAGGTGTGGTGGGAGGGGGAGAGCACCCAGGAGGTGCAGAAATTTGGCAGTGGAGCCATGAGGCCGCGGCCCTGTGCTGGCTTCATCCAGGGGACATCCCCATGTGCATCCACTGCTCTGGGTGCCAGCAGGACCTGCTGCCTGTGTGCCCCACGGGGCAGCACCTTCCCAGCATGGACACGAACACAGAGTGGTGTAAAACACCAGGTGCAGAGCTCACCCACGGCCAAAGCTGCTCGCAGTGCTGGGCACTGTGCAGGTGATGCAGCACCACTGCTCTCAGGGCTGAGCTGAGCTCCAGGGCCGTGCCCCCCTCCCTCTGCACAGTGACAGGAGCAGCCCCGCGCGCGGGGGTGTGCAATGCACCAGCGATGCCTCCTCTCCGTATGGGAGAACTTGCTGCATCCTCATCTATTGCCTTTTTGGGTAAGCGCTGCCGTGGGACTGCAGCAATGACAGTGGGAACGCTCGCAGGTCTGGCGGGGCACGGAGCCGGTTTTCCGGTTAAAGCAAACGGGGGGGGGGAGCGGAGAGGGGAATTCGGAGCACCGGAGCCTTTGTTTCTTTGGTGCATCCTTCGGAATGAAACCAAATAAAGACGGTTTTGCTCGAAGCCGACGGTTCGGGCATCGGTGATAGTGAGAGTGAGATCACAGCGAGGATGCGAGGGGAAAGGCGCTGGCACGGGGAGCAGGATATTAAAGCAGAGCGGGCAAACGCATCGCGGGGCTCCCGGCTCCGCTACGGAGCGAAACGACAAAGGAAGCTCCGAGAAATGCACCGAACGTCGGGGACGTAACCCGGGGTTGTGGTGGGGGAGGGATGGAGGGAGGGGGATGCGGCCCCGGTTCCGCGGTGCTGGGGCTGAGCAATAGGCCGCGGAGCGCAGCTTTTGCGGGAGAGCCCCGCGCTGCCCTGCCTGTCTGCCTGCCCCTCTCCATGTTTTCTCCCTCCTCCTTCCCGGCTCAGCGCGGAATCCTCGCAACAAAGCCGGGGCTGAGCCTGCGCGCTGCGGGAGGGGCCGTCCCCGCCGCGGTACCCGCACCCCCGCGAGCATCCGCGGGGCGCAACCGCNCCCGGATGCAGGAGGGCCCCCCCGGTGCGGGCTCCCCGCTTTCACGCCGAGATCCTCTCTACGAGCCTGCCTTCATTCATCGCAGCGCTCGCGATGCGGTCCGAGCTCCGTCCCTCCCGACCCCGTGCACGCAGCCGGCGGGCGGGCTGTGGCACAGCAGGGAGAGCTGCTTTCCCCACCTCAAAACCAGGCAGGGCTGGATGCCCCCGCGTGTGCACGCACTGCCGTGAGCCGCGCTGATGCACGCGATAAACGCTGCTCGCTTCCCGCCCGTGTTGCAACGCAGGCCCCGCAGGAGCTGCCCGGGCACGCCGGGCTCCTATAGCAACAACCAGGAGGGGAAAAAAACCAAAAAAAACAACCACAAATCTGTGCTTGGATACGGCCAAACCTGTCTGCAAGGGAGCACAACACCCGTGCGGTGTTGTGCCCAAAGCTGCTGCAGAAGGCGCAGCGCGTCCCCTTGCTCCCAGCAGCACGCTCCTCTTTGCAGTGTCCTCCTCTCGGCTGCGTGCACCGAGCTGGGACCGCGATGCAGCACGGCTGTGCTGTGTGTGCGGAGCGTGGCACGGCCCGGAGCAGCCGGAGAACAGCTCACAGGTCGGGCATTTCAGCACGAGCTGTGCCGCTGCAAAAGTGATGCGAGAGGGATTTAATTCTATTTAAAACTCTCCCCCTGCCTCCAGCCCTGAGAGAGCTGAATAGGGAGCTCAGATCTCAGCGAGGAGAGAAGTAATCGGAAACTGCTCAAGCCACTCACTTTTCTCTAATTATTAGCTTGAACCTTGCCATTGCTTAAATAACAGCACCGGTGGCAGTTGCTGAGAGGCAGTCACAAAACCAACAAATGGAGCTGGGGGTGGGACAGAGCACTCTGTTCCCTCTGTGCTCTGCTGAGAGCTTCCCCGTGCCCAGGGAGCGGGGCAGCAGTGGGAAAAGCTCAAAGCACGGGGGAGGAAAGCACACACACAACATTAATTATATCAACTGCAAAAAGAGTGGCTATTTTAAGGTTAATGCTTAACGATCCTGAGTCAGGCAGAAGGAAAAGCGAAGGAAAGCAGGGGAAGAGGCCGTGGTTGAAGCAGCACTGCCAGGCCACAAGCAGCTCCTGCTTCGAGGAGGAGGGTGAAAAAAATTCCAGCTGAATGAGTTCAGCTTCCTGGTACAGCAGACACAGCAGGCAGCGGATAGTGCCCGTCCCATCCTGGGCTGCTGGGTGCCAACCTGCCCTCCTGCAGCAGTGCCATGGACAGGATGGCACCAAAGGGGACTAGGGGCAGCCCCAACGGGACCCCACAGCCCTCAGGAATCTGCCTTTGTAACCCCAAGCACTGCAGCACAAACCCCAGCAGCTCTCCACGGGCTGTCGTTGTTATAAATTAATTCCAGAGAGTGTGGCTTTAGACAAAGCACAGCAGAAATGCAACAGATCAGGTCATGGGGTAAGCAGCCACGGGGCCCGCAGGCTCTTCTCCCAAGGAAGCGGAATTGCAGACGTGGAAAGCACAGCTGAGCTCTGGAAATAGGCACAGCCCTACAAAGGCTGCAGGAGTGACAGCAGCCCATGTGCAGTACAGTTTGCCACGCTGGGAATTTCTCCACTCAATCCTAGCGTGTCTTTTTTTTTTTTTTTTAAAGACCATTATCTCCGGAGCCTGCGGGGCTGTCATTGTGATGCCGATGTGGGAACGCAGAGGGGTGGCTGTGGGAGGCAGCAGCTGGGCTCGGTGTCCCAGTGCAGGGAGCAGTTGGCTGAGACAAAGCCAAGCAGGAGGAGCAATCCTTGGTGGTGGCACACTGCAAATCACAGCTGGCACCTGGGAGAACACCGTCCCTCCTGCAGGGCAGCAGCCACCTCCTCCAGGCCTCTTTGAGAGCAGGCAGCACACTTGTTTGGGATGGAAAGCAAAAGGCTCTGTGCAATGACAGCACGGCTGCAGCAGCTCTCTGCAGAGCAGACCCTGCAGCACCCACCTGCAGTGAGACAGGGGGCAGAGGGGCTGTGAAATCCCTCTCAAGCATCCAAAATCAACTTGCACCTGGATCTCAAATTTTACTGCCCTCAGAGGTTGTGGCCGTGCCTGCCCAGAACACCACTGCAATTCACAGCACTGCAGGGCTGGTAAATGGCAGCAGGACTTTTCTGCTGAGTTTGGGCAGCAGCAGTTTAAAGCTGACTTACCCGGAATACAGATGAGGGAGCACAGGTAGCAGCTTCACTGTAACGCTCCTGCTCTTCCCAGGTAGCAGCCGTGCTCACCCAAGGTTTAACAGTCAAAAAATGAACCCCTAAAGCAGAAATTACACATGCAATATGCTTCACACAGAGATAAGCAAATGGAAGGAGAGCGAGCCAGCGTTTAGTCCAGCTCAGAGCTGATAAGGGACTGCTCCCTACAGTACATTTAGCAGTGATTTGTCCAGTCCGCTGTTCATTATCTGAAAGAACACAGAACTTCCTCCGTTTCTCTGGGGAAGATTGTCTGCAGCCAAACCAGTCTCACTGGCAGAAGGCTTCTCCTGACATCTTGTTTTCCTCTGCTTTCATTTCATCTCATCTCTCCGCATCACAGCCCTTGAGCCACGCTAATGAATCCCCAGTTCGTTTCTGCAGTTTCTCCCCATGCAGCCATTTTGTACTGTGCTACATCATCTTGGCTCTCTAATCATCACTTAGACAGGCTTAGAGCTTTAATTCTTGTAATCTTCTGCCGCTGCCCACATCTCTCATCTCACCACAGCCATTCATTGCAGTCCCACCAGTTTGGCCAACACCTCCCGACACAAGAGGCATCCCAGAACACAGAAGTTGGGCTTCACCCAGGAGATGCAGATCAATATCTTCATTAATAGCTGGGCCAGGTGTGGGATGCCTTACAAGAGAGGCATTTTCAGGCACACTGAGGCACTGACAAATGCTCTTCCACGCCTCCTGTAAGAGCAGAGGATGAGTTTGTAGGGTGACAAATTGCCACTGGGCGACTGTGCTGCCCTATAACAACAGCTCAAAATCACAAATGGTAAAGGAGTTCAGTTTCCTGGGACAAAAACTTTGTTTACCCTTCATGCAGGAGATCCCTGTTGCAAACAATTCCTGCCACTGAGGATGCTGGAAGTCCCTAGCCAAGCTCAGTGCAACCAGCCCAAGAGGAAGCAGTAATGAGCTCTGAGCCACCCACTCCATTCCAATCCTGACCAACACCATCTAGCACCTCAGCAACAGTCCCACCTTGCAAACCTGTTCCTTTTGTTCAGCTCTTCCTGATAAGATGACAGAAGTGATCTCATGCACTGCATCTCGACCATCCCATTAGAAATATTCCACAGGGGAGAACAGTCACAAGAAAGCAATGTCACCCCAAAGTGCATTTAGTTCCATGGATGGGAGTGGAGAGAAGGAATGGGTGATGTGCATGTCTTAAGACTCAGGGAAACCTCTGGCTTCTAACTGAGGACCCCAGTATCAGGATCAGCTGTGCTGCATTATTACCTCTCTGTTCAAAGCAATTTGTTTTTATTGACCACTCACCATACAAGGCACTGCAACACAGTCCTGCTCATTAGAGTCTGTCAGTCAGTAGGCAAAATGAAGGCAAAAGCAGGATTTAAAGAGAAGGCAGATCTTTGCAGTCACGAAGATAACCTTGCAAGAGCTTGAGCACTGACAGCAGGCAGCGTGGATTGCAACAAGGAGCAGCAAATGATCAAGGCAGCTCAGGATTTCAGATGCTAACAGAAAATCCTTAAAGCAGGTGGAACAATTTACCTCCTCTGGACAGAGGAATACCTAGAAACCTGGGTATAAACACAACATATTCAGGAAAGCTTCATCAGGGCTCTGGTTTGGGTCATTCCTTGCCCTGTATATGTCTACCAGATGGTCCCTGCTTGCAGTGGACCACACCTAATAGGAGCTGTTACCATTAGAGTCTCCCCTTCTCTTTTTGAGAGGGCAGCCAAATCAGGATTCTTTCTGTATATCCCACACTTAGTTTCATGCTCAAAAGAGTCTTTCCACCACGTATCCCTACCTCTCCTAGTATATTCTGCCTGTCAGTACAGCTGAGGTATTTTGGGTCCAGTGCACCAACTCCACTGGAGCCCTGTGCAGTGCAGCACAGATGAGCTCGGATGCTGGCACTGGAAGGGGCCAAAGGATTGATAAAGCAGGTGTGCAGTTTAGAGAAAGCAAGCATCCAAGAACTACCTGCATGAAACACACGTACACTGTCCCAGTGGGACAATCAGCCATCCTCATCATGTAAAGTTAGTTTCACTCTACAGCAGGCTATTTAGTCCAAAAACCATGTCCTTTTTACAGTTTAGTTCCATGGTAAAACACACCACCCACCTAAAGACTTGAGGCAATGCAGAACTGCCTGTTTAGGATCTGCAGGGTACAGAACACATCTATTTCTGGCACTATCCTATAGTTCTCTAGCTACCATGGTGGGGTAAACTGTAAGAAACATTTTGAAGACCTACATTCTGTGATGAGGGGCATATGCTTTGAGGCAGGTACAGCACTGTTAAGAACACTTCATAGAAACACTCTGCAGACCTCATCCCTGCCAGCACAGTTAGTTTATAGAGCTCAAAATGCATGGTCAGACTGACATCTCATGAAGGGATCAGCTGGAAAAGAAGGTACTCATGAAGTTAATGGTAACAGAGGCCCTTTCTGCTTGAGAAGGCAGCTCAGGGAACCCCTGCAGCAGAGCACGAACAAGAAGCTTCTCCCATCCATCACAGGTACGCTGGTGTTTTGTGGCCTTGTACTCATGGTAAGTTAACAGCTGCAACTGGAGGTCAGGCACAGGGAAAAAAAAAAAAGGCTTTAAAAATCAAAAGGTCAGCTTGGTTGCTAGCAATTCAGAAGCAGAAAACAAGATGCATTGAACTTTCTAGTCATTCAATCTTTATTTTATACATTTGCATCACAGCAGAGAAGCCAAGTTGCACAGACCATCCTGATTTTTATCTACTTTGCTTCTCTCCAAACACTTCTTGCTGTTCTTTTAATAAAGCTTAAAAAAATACTGAAAAAAATTATTTGTGCATCTGAACAGGAACTGAAGGCTATTTATAGGTCACCAAAAAGCCTGGAAGAGGACCTTACTGTACAGGAAAGTCTCTGAGCTCTCTTGGAGATCATTTACTAAATGAATTCAGAGCTACATTGCACAAGGTGCCCTAAAGCTGCTTAATGACACAAGAGGATCTAGAATTAATTATTAATAGGAACTGAAGGGAAAGGAAAGCCATTTAGACCCATCCTCTGTTTTGAGGGAACAGGTACAAGCTCAATGCTCAGGTATCCTAGCTACAGGAGGAAGTGCTTCTGATAACGTGGAGGTCAGGCTCTACTTCATTACACAGAGCAGAACACCAGGAGAAATCCCACAGGGAGAAATTTATTTAGAATTGTCCTTTCTACAGGATTGCAGCAGTCAGAACATAAGTGGGTTCTTGAGCCAGTCAACCTACTAGGAGTGTCTTTCTTCCTGAGCCACTTTCTTCTGGTACTATCAATCTACAAAAGTCTAATATCTCAGTATTTTTCTTAAGCTCTGTTCCACCCACTTGCAAGTGCACATCACATGGAGTTCTTACAGGAGTACTGTTATTTCCAAGCAAAAAAAACAAACAAACACGGGGGTAAAAACCACACAGCTTCCTATATATTGCTAAATAAAAGTGATTAATAAGCCAAAACAGCATCATACCAGTGGCTGCAAGAAAAGCCAAATTAAACTGATGGAGCAATCAGCCCCAGGGAACACACAAACTTTGGTCAAGTGCCCCTGGGGAGCACTGCCTCAGCTCTCACCAAGCATTCAGGTGACTGAAGTTACACACAAGGGCACGGGCTTTGGACAGTTTAAGCCCAGTTCCATTTCACAAATCACTGTATCTCCCACCCACTGCAGACCACATCTCCATGCTTTTTACAGAAGTGAAAAATGGGGGAGTGTTCTACGTTCGAAATGGAGGTCAGAAGGTAGAATCAATAAAACACATTTGCTTTAAAGTAACAGTAGTCTGTTAGCTATTGTTACAGGTCAAACTGAAGGAGACAAAGCAGGCAGAACGAAAGAGCATGCACTTCCTTCAGTACCTGCACATTTACCTGATTTCATAAGAACTATGCAACTTCAGTTCTCATAGAGCTCAACAGAACCTACAAATACCCAGTATTTGCTTCTAATGCAGCTGGGCAATTTTCAAACAGACACACTCCTTGTCTATTTGTTTGCCACTGTTCAGCCTGCATTTCTCCTCTGTAAGAGAAGTGTACCATAAGGAAAAAGAAGTGTTAACACATTGAGGGTCCTCCATTGGACTCCAATGCATGTGGGAGTGATCAGGACATGTCCCCTTTATGTCCAGAAGGAATGTCACAGTACTTAATGACACATGGTGGATGCACGCTCACACTACAGAGTGTCCACCACCTAGCTTAGAAAAAATACATCTTCCACGTTACTAGCTCCAAGACAAAATACTGCAATGCAGCAAATTTTTACAACATGCTCCCAGGGTATGCCAGCGTGGAAATCCAGGAACAGGGCACTCAGCTGGAGAGAAACACTGAACAATATGCTGTACAGATCGTGACATGCTGAGTTAGATGACAACATTAAAGAGCAGCTTAATAGGACAGCATGTGGCTTCTTCAACCAGAACTGCTACGTTTTGAGGAAACAGTAGCAACGTTCCAGATGACCCCATTATGTCTTCCTTTCTTTTAATACTTCTCTTGATGAACATCAAGGAAAATATTTTCAAGTCTCAAGAATGCAAGAGCCTGGCAGCTGTGCTGCAAGCAGGTCTGCTATGGAAGACAGCTTGCTGAACAGTCAGAGCAGGAAGGAGGAATGCATAGAGGCATCTGCATGTCACCATCAATAGGGATTTATTGGGGCATAAGCTGCATTACAACCAAAGAGCGAGCCAGTCTTGTTCCTCTCTGCAGAGGATGCTGAGTACTCCACAGCAGCAATGCGTGTGAATGCATTCACAAACATTTATTCAGGATTGCAGCAGACTGGCCTCCCCAGGACCCACATCAGCTACACTGCTGCATGCTCAGCGACTGCTTTGGCTGTTCACTTCAGCAAGAGACACAGGAAAGTAAGGCTCCATCCCAGGAGGATCTGTACAGCCATGAACAGCTCTTTTACTTCTCCTGCCTGTGAAGGGCAGAGCTTCCTACCAGACAGGCACAGTCAGCATCTGAGAGGTGAGCACTGATTATCCTGCCTGGTGAGCCCTAAGCTGCTGCTTTTCACTAGCAATAGGAAGTCATGCAGATGAAGGCTTGCTCTGGGAGGAAGGGGGAGGGAGCAGCCCTCCCTCTGATGCTCTGTGGCACAGCACACTCCATGCTGTGCACAAAGCACAACTGCAGGCACTCTCTCCATCCTCCAACATTCCAGCCACTGTCTAATCATGCAACACTACAGGTACAGATTTTTCAACCCACTCTGAGGACTTCTACACTGGAACGTGGAAATTCACTTTGGAAATGGCCGCACTAAGAAAACTTATCACTTTTTTTTTTTTTTACTTGTTCACCCATGTGAACCATGACTTGTTTCCTCGTTAATGAATGACTAGTCCCCACTGTAATGCTGGCCAGCACCCTGCACTAAGTGCCAGCTGACTGCTAAGGCTCAGGTCTGAACTTGGAAGCAGCTCTTCTAAGAAGACTTTGATGGCTACCACCAGTTTTTGTGCCAAGACAAAAAGAAGTCACCCATTTTTTTGGCCTCTGACTAGGAAGGCAGGGTACTGGTGAACATACCTACACTTGATACAACTTCAGCAAAAATGCACACACCAAAAAGAAACCTGAGATGAAGGTAAAATCATTTGTTCTCTCAGTGATGCACTGATGCGGAGGTACAAACAGCCAGCTGTCAGAACCAGCTCAGCACACACCAGGACCCCAGCACAGCCACCAACATTTTGGGAGCAAAATGCCACAACCATTAGTATTTCCAATTTCATTCAGAAATTATACGAACAGGTTCTAAGACAGCATCACATCCGCATTAACAACGCATTATTGCGCTTCTGCTGCTGATAACAAATGCTCATCTCTTAAATCCCTCAGTGCCAACTGACTCAATATCTCCAGCAGACAACTCTGAACAAGGGCTGCAGTCTGTCTAAGCAGCCCTCTGGATACAGACAGTGACACTTCCCCAGGGACAGAGCAAATGTGAAAAGAATGAGAGGATCTGATTTTCAGGTATTTAACCATATGACGTGCTAGGGCTGCCTATGTTTGTTTCTAGTCCAATTTCTCAAGTCTCAGCTATGAAACACGTAACATTTTTTCATGCAGAAGGCCTACAAGGCTCATCCATCACCTAAAAGCCTTTGTGGTATAGGCTCTGTTGTCACTAGAACTGTATCTTTGCAAAACAGTGACAGCAAAAGCCAAACCACTACTGCTGCAATTATTGTGTAGTTACAAGCCAAAGGGGAAAATAGAGAACAGGACTCTGCACCAAGATAAGAGGGTTATTCTCATGCTTTATCTGAAGAGATACCAGTTCCAGGTATCAAAGCAGGTAGATTAATTCCTACTACTTCCATGATGAATAAAATCAACACCACAGAACAAAGTTGCAATCAGAGAAAACAACGCTGCTCTTCAAGCAGCAAGTCTTGGTACAGACTTCTGGCTAAGAGCTCTGCAACCCACATTGATGATTAAGAAAGAAGTGGTTCAGCATTTTAACAAACAGCAACAAAATAAAAATCCCACCCACTTCTGAAGTTAAAGAATGAGAACAGTCATGGAAGTCCTTCCATCAGTTGTACCCCAGAGATGTAGTTCCTTCAGTCAAAAAAGGAAAAGAGCAGATTCCCAGATGAGTTTGTAAGAGATGCTGGCACATCTGAAGCTCTATGAAGATGCCTATCTCTGTTACTGACAGGAGTACCTGTTGAGTAAAGTGCATCTCACAGTTCTACATAAAGATTAAGGCTTTATTGGGTGAGTTATACTTGATTTATTTTTCATAGAGCTCATCTTTGTTACATCAGTGAACCACTTCTATCCACCTACAAATTAACAACCAATTGCTATGCCTCACTACTACAGCTACACACACCAATGTGCCTTCCTAGCAATACCAGAGAGCACTAGAGATGAAACACACATAGCATTTATAACATCTCACTGCAGATTTGCAGTTGATAGTTAAGACTTGCATATTCCAGCCATAAATCACTCCTTTTCTGAAAAGAAAAATAAAAACCACTTATGACTGGGAGTTGCAGTTGCCTGATTTTGACAGCAATACCATTCCGACCATTCAGCTCATATCCAACAGCAATGCCACTGTCCTACATGGTCAGGGAGGTATATATAGCCATCCAGAGAGGCAAAGCAACTCAGGACAACAGAGGAGCAGAGATTTATGCTGCAGTACGTTTGCTGGTTTGATTTCCACTGGAGATTCTGGTACTCTTTGTACCAGGGAGTATCTTATAAAAAAATCTTGAAAGTAGTTTAGAATGTAGAACAACGTACTCTGGGTCATGGCTTGAAATGCCATGTTTAAGATAGCACGGCAGACCCCTGAAAAGTAGGCAACAGTCCTACACCTTGTGTATTCCTTGTCAGGTGGGTGTGAATCAAGAGCAATCCTATTAGGAGTGGAGAATCTACATTAACACTTATTGTGCTACAAGCTAGTGCTTCTAATGGAAAACAGTTGCTGCTTCCTACGTAGCAATACATCTGAAGACCTGACATATTCAAGTAAAAGCCTGCACAGATTAGACAAGACACTTACCAACGTTCCAACTGATGTGAGGACTGGAAGAAGTCACCTGATCCAATAGCCCACTTAGTCTCAAACAACTGCAGTTGTTCCAACTCAATTGCTTTGCAATATTTTGTCCAAGCCAAAAGGAGAGTTCATAAGAAAACTACTTACATCTCACCTTCTTTTTCCCACCTTCTGCATCACTTTGCATTTCCCAGTATACATGTTACTTGCACGTGTGTATATAAATATATGCGCGTTATATAAAATATATGCTTTACATACACACTAAAGGTCGCTCTTCACATCAGACTTGCACGTCCTGAAGAATGCAACTGCAAACAATTCAGAATACCTAACTGATCCAGAAAAGGGAAAAAAGAATAAGCTGCCAAAACCCCCAGGAAAGCTTCACACTCCTTGCAGGTACCAAGAGATGTCTTTTTTTTTTTATGATCAGAGGAGTAGTTAGATTTCTGCACTGCTTTGCTCCCCCTTGACACACCCCACTCTGTAGTTTCAGTGTTGGGAAGTGCTAAATGCTTCCTTTCCACTGAAAGTAATATTAATAAATTAAAAAAAAGTTTCTGCAAAAGTGCTGCCTTAGTCCAGTTCATCATGCTGTGTTTTCCCACTCGCCCCGTGGCTCTGCTGCACCATTCACCACTTTCTTGACCTTCTTCATGCCCTCCATTACTCCAGAAGTTGTCACCCTGGAAAAGAAGGAAGAAATGTCAGAAGAGAACTTGAGCTGTAACATCCATTTCACCAATGCCCACGCTTTTCCTGTACATATCAAATAACACTTCTCCTAAAAGTCTTTTTACACAGATCTATCAGTCTGGATGTTCTCTATTTCCTACTGCTACCATTTTGCAGGCCAGGTATCGTCTTGGACACACCACTGATGGGTGTTGGGAACAAGGTTGCTGTCCTCAGGAGTCTCATGATTCCCCATCTGTCATTAAAATAGAACAGACAAATGTAGGCTGGCTCACAGCTTCCCATTCAGACTAGGTGTCTAAATGTAGCATCAGATATAAACGTTTAACACATTTGTATCAGTAGAATGAGTACAGCACCATAGTTAAAAGCTTCTTCTTAGGGTGGAGCAAATGAAATCATGGTGGACTAGTAATAGACAAGATCTAAACAGCACACAGTTTGGAAGTTTCTTTATATGAAACCACAGCATCATTCAATTATTTCTCTAATGCTAGGGAAAGCCCCTTCGAGACAGTATTAGAGACTCCACAATGGAATAAGCATTCCAATATTAGCTCATATTTGAGAGATGTATGGGGTTGTTACCTTGACACCAGCTGCTTATATGCTAAAGCTTGAGCAGCTTGCCTAGAAACTTCTGCTCTACAGCTGAACACTCTCAACAATGCATATTAGACTTGCCTGTGCACTTAACATTTTTTTTTTTTTTAAACAATGTATTATACACATTCACACATCATGGATGCTGCCCCAAGTGATCACTACTAGCTTAATGAACACCAGCTCCCGTTCATAGCAAAAGCACTCAGTGAACAACAACAAAACATGAGAGGTCACTCCAGTTATACGAAGCCAAGCCTGGATTTGTCATGGCAACCTGACTACTGAACTACAAAGCCATGTAATAGTGTTCAAACACCAGGCAAACTCATCTGTTTTCCCAGACAGAACAGCACCACTACTCTCAGAACTCTCCCGGGCTATCCAACTAGCACTTCAACTCTGTACCTTCCTCCCTTAGCACACAAAACAGGCTGTTCACACACACCAGACATTTGCTTTGTTCTTTTGCACAATATGAATCTCATTCCACACGTTGTTGTTTTTTTTCCCTGCAAAGGTTGTTGTGGATGCTGGAAGTAACAGTGCCAATAGCACAGTGCATTCACAAGGGATGCCTGGAAGCATACATCAGACTATCCTGTTTGACACTGCTGCTGTCAGTATTTACGTGCTTTCACCTGCTGTTTGCCATGTAAGAACATCTGATCAAAATAGCTAACAGCATCTTCACAGCATTACCCTGGAGGAGAAATAATCTTCAAAAACACTCTTCCCATATTGCCCTTAGTCCCACATTAGATATCGCTTTTGTTTTTATACTCTAAGAATAATTTACCCAAACAAAAACTAATACATCCTGTGACTCTTCACAGTGACGCGACTGGGACCCATCAGTAGTTAACATGCTCCGGAGTGGGCCTAGATAAGCTTGAGTTTAAAGGAATAGCAAAGGCCAGAAAAGCATTGACTGAATACCAATCTTATTCCCTATGAAAATAAAAAATAAAAAAAAAGGGAAAAAACAAACAGGCTGCTTAAAGAAGATGGAATTGGTAAACATTTGCCTGGAAGAGATCACATCATGCTTTTCAGAGCAGAGAACAGATATGTCTCATAAGTTCTCAATTACAATAGCTTTCCCACAGTCACATAGGAAAAGTCTTGGGAAACATGAGCTAGACAATACTATCAACACAGAGGCATAACTAATTGGAAAAACATGCATTGAGATGTACTTAATGGTTTCCTGTCAGAAATGAAAGAACACTGAGCGTGGTTCCAGAGAGGTCTGTCCTGGGTTCACTTCTACTCAATATTTTCAGTAATTGCCTGGGTAATGGAATAGAGAACTTGCTTATTAAATCTGCTGAAGACTCTAAGAGCTAAATATTTGAGAACAGGACTAGAACGCTGAAAGGTTCTGGCAAATTGAAGCAAGTAATGGTCTGAAAATTATGGACAATGCAGAAAAACAACTATGAAGTTTACTCTTCAGAAATAACTGACTTCATAAACACAGAATAAGGAACTCAATATTGATTCTTCAGGGATGAGCTTAAGATCACAGTGGACTGCGAACCAAGAAATGAGCCAGTACCAAAACAATTCAACAGCAATCATACTGAGATACATAAATAGATGTTTTGCTCATGCTTGACACCAAAGCAGTGCTAACACTTGACTCACCAGTAAGATTCCACCAGGCACAAGGTCTAGATTTTAGCTCTGTACTTAACACAATTACAAAGTTATTATATATCAAGAAAATGACAAAACATCAGAGGCTGCAGTCAAAAGGGAGTGATTAATTTCCTGTGTTCATGGAGGGATGGGACAAGCAGATACAAACTGAAAGAGATTTTGAGAGCTGGGTGGATCCTCCAGCAGCTAAAGGCTGCTCATCTGGTAAGTGCTGTTCTTGCCTTATGACAAGCAAACAGTGCAGATCTTAAGGTCTGATTCTGTCTGTCTGCTCACGTACAATGAACTTCCCACTGTACTCCCATTCTCTTTCCTCTCAAAATTAGTTCAGACAATGTGTTCCATGAAACAGAGTAAACAGCACTACAGTCAAGATCCCTGCAATTCTCATTCTAATGCTCTGAGCAGTCTCAGAACTTCAGCTCCAACCTGCAATACTGCAAGGAAACATTCCCCAGCTGAATACTTCGCTGAATTGCATTTCTGCATTTCAGTCATTGCTAAAATGCAACAAACCCTTCCTACTAAACAATCTCTCCAGAGGGAACTTTCGTGGTTGTCAGAGGGAAAGGAAATCACTTCCAACAAAGAACATCATGAATCAGTCTGCCACGAAGCACAAACAGAAGGCAGAGCAAAGCAACCCATCAGGACTTCAAGTCTCAGCCCAGAACAAGCTGTCTCATGACACAGGGAGAAACTCCAGATCCCAGGGCACAAGCAAAGGTAGGTCAGCATTACCACAACAGTTCACTATGCTGCAGTTGCTTTGGGGTGTTAAGAAAATACAAAGTCAGTCTCCACGCACTCAGCAAAATGGATTTACTCAACTAAGCACAAAACCATCAACTGTTATTTCCATGGAAGGAAGGTTTGCAGGGATATCTTAATTTCACACACATATATGAACACAATCTCAACTCAGATCTGTAGAAGAGCTCTTCAGCACCTAACATCTACTAACATCTAAAGCAACGATTATTAAGCTAACAAAATAGCAAACTGCAAGAGTAAGAAAAAACCAGAACTACTTCCTCTCCCCTTCCTCACCCCACTTCATCTACTGTACAGTTAATTTTTTGTGTCTATGTCCCAGAAATGGCATTAGGACTGGAAGCCTGACAACTGCTTCTGCCAAGTATGGCTGCACCTTTTCAGGCAGAGTTCTTTAGTCTAACAAACTGTCAGCAGCAAGCCCACATACTGACAGAACAGGCTCAAGAGGCTGCCCAACATAGAATACACAGAAAGGCACTTTGTTGATGATGAATGGCTATTGACCCCACTTGAAAAAGAACAGACTGGTCCTTAGTTCAGGTTTAGTCATCCTCTCTTCTGCACACAGGCAGCTTCTATTGAGCTTGGTATAATTGAAAAGAAAGTCCTGTAACATTTATGGATGCTTTCTCCCAGGATAGAGCATGTTAGATGGAAAAAAAAAAAACCCACACCAACTTTGCAATCCTACTGCAAGTCACCTTCACTGGTCTTTATAAAATGTTTTTGAAAGTTACCACAGAGGGAAGATTTCTGCCTTGCATTGCATCTGCCACAGGCACTTAGTCCTCACTTTCATTTTTTAAATTCTGCAGATTGCAACACTGTCCTTTGCAATATTTACATTACTGCCAGGTAGAGCTTTGTATAGTTTGCCTTGCACAAAAACTGGCATTAAACTAAAGAGCAGCACTTAAAAGCATCTTTCTTTCTGCTGGAAGAAGAGCAAGGCTGGAAATCAGGCATGATGACCTTTCAGCTCTCACCTCTACTGGCTATTTTGAGTCTCAAGTAACCAAATGCTTCTGCAGCGAGTGTTTAAAAAAAAAAAGACTAAAAAGCAAAGTTAGAAAAAAACCACCACCATAAAACCTGGAAATAAGACATGGCAGAACACCATGAAGACAAGTCAGCATGTATCACATGAAAGACAAAACACTCATACAGCGGTTACTCAGGATGCAGTCAGGCTCTTAGTCACTTGCTCAAATAAAGCCTTGATGTTTTCTCCCCATAGAAACAACATTTAATATTTATAAAAGCAAAATTAGGACCAGCAAGATCAAATCAACAAGAAGTTTTATACACTTGCATTGCAGTGCTTCACCTATCACAGGAGGTGTGCAAACCACGCTTTTCAAATACACGTAAGCTTGACCTCCCTGATGCAGCCAGGGGAGAGAGCTCAAGACACTTAGAGATCATCCTCTGCCAAGTGTCCACATGGAAGAAAACTCACAGTGAATCAGATGAGAACAGAACAATTCCAGCAAGGCTAAGGGAAACAACCCACAAGGCACAACAGTGGAAACTCCAAATGTAAAAGTGCAAAACACCTTACTAGGAAGAGGCTCACAGAGAATTCCATCAGGTTCATTTCTGTACAATAACAAACCTTGCACATCTTACAGTTCAGATCAAGCCTTCCTAACGTGGATGCTTGCTTACCAGCACCTGAACTGAAACCACTCAAACATCCGTAAGTGTTAAGCAATTTTACCATCACTGCCTACTGGATTCAGCTTTTAACAAAGACAGACTTTTATGGGCCCAACACAAAAATAACTAAGCATTTGGCAATAAGATCTGTTACTAAAGACATTTCAGAGAATTAAAGTCCTCACATGACATAAACCTATCCTTGTAGCAATTCCCCAGTAAGCTCCACTTCTTGCTGACTTAACTATGAGGGCAGCAAACACACTGACTTTTTTGCCCCTGCGATAAAAATAAGAGTACTGAGATATTCTACTCAAGACCAGGTAAAAGATACTTGAAAAACTGAAACGAAACTCTCAGGAGCCGACTTCTGAGTCTGAATGCGAATTGCAATTATGCATAAAATGCATTACTGTGAGATTAGGCTAGTTCTGCTCCTAACTAAGGCAACAGTGAGGCAGTTATAACTATACTCAACACATCCAAAATGCTGCATTTCTTAGGGAAGTTTCTATTAGATAAAAAAAAAATGACTAGCATTTCTGAATGAGTCCTCAGAAAAATCACTGGGATTACATTGAGTCCCACTTTGTAGGCTGTCCTCCCTAACCTGGTCCTACTGCATTTGTGGTACCTCACTGTTTGTAGCATGGAATGGAACACTGAGGAGTATTGCTAAAAATCTCCATCTCCTCAGCACAGTGTTACTTAAAATAAGTTTTTGCAGATCTTTAGATTGAACCTCAAAGCAGAAATGGCCTTACATCATGCTCATCTACATAGAGTAGTAAGAGGAGGGGGTAGTAAAAGGAAGTTCTTACACAGCTTCCATCTCCAAATCATCCTCATCATCTTGGGAAAGCTGCAGGTAAGGGTTATCCGATGCTGGACGGAACTTGTACCCAGTGAGGACAAAGAACACCAGCGTGGCCATTTCATTCAGCAGCTGCAAGTAAAAGGCAAGATTGAAATTCAGTCCTGTAATCCTTCATGGTCATAAAACATCTCCTCATTCATAAGGTTGAGGACTGAACGGCCAAGAAGCCTGTGTAATAGCAGAAATAAAAACGCAATTTCAACCCTGTTATCATTAATCCAAGGCTAGAGGTTGTCAAGCTCTTTGTTCTTCCAACTTCCCCTGTCACTTTAAATACAGTTACAATTCTAGGCAACACTCCTGTGATAGCCAGCAAGATTTAAAAGACAAGTAAAAAATACATATACCCTGAAGTTGTTTGGCATTTTCAACAGTTAATATATTCCAAAGACTACCTGCACAGTTACTTGGATTATATGTTAAGAAACCAAGTACTTAAAAGTCACTAGGCAAATAAAGCCTGTAAATGGAAAAGCAAAAGTCTGTTCCACCAGCTCTTCAGGGCCTCAATTACACAGGGCAAACCTGAGTAATTTTTTTTTCCTCTTTTCTATGTTCTTGATTAATTTCCTTTAGACATTTCTAAATTGAAAGACTAAAATCAATAATGCAATTACTTTCAGACATCTCATGTATAATCCAGCAGCCTTGCTGGTCAAACAAAACTAAAAAAAACCAACCACACTCCTGCCACCAAGAGCAATCAGTGATAGCAGTGAGGAGAAGCCCAAATGCATCACTGTGCTTAGATATGTCCTACAACATGAAAAACAAATTAAGGATTTGGTTCGGTGCAGTCATTTTTACAGATCAATAAAAAAAAATCAAATGAAGGGATGGATGTATTTTCCATTATTGATAAATACCTGGTACAGCCATTTCCACTGGAATGGAACAGCAATCTTTATGAGAATTGCAATGATTTGTGTGAAGTAAATGTAACACACAATCTGTGGGAAGGAAACACAATCTGTGAGTGAGAACAATAGCATCATCCTGACTGAACCTATTTTTTCAGAGAAATAGCTTAAGCAGTTCCCAGGCACCTCATTATGTCAGATCAGCCCCATTATGCTCCTTCAATAAACAAGGAAGACATAGGCTGAGGGCTCTACAGCTTGTTGAACATCCAAATGACTCAAGCTGTTACTAAATATTTAAGTTACATCAGGAAAATGCTTTAAGCATTTGGATTTTGTAGAATTCAAGAATCAGTATTGTAATTTATTACTCTTAATGCTTCTTAAGAGTCTGAAATGAGACTACTGGAAAGCATTAAGGAGGATACACTCTCTTGGAAGGTATGTTCAAGGCTTCCACTGACTTCATAAGAAGCTGCATACACGCATCTCAAGGCACCATTTGCTCCCAAGTTTAGTTTTTACCAAGTTTATTGTACTTTAGTCAAGCCCATCCATTCAATTGGCAGCTCAAGCTGTCTCCAGAGGAAATTAGCAAGCATTACAGATAGCTGGAACCAATTTCAAAGATAGAAGGATGCAACTACTTGGAAAAGAAGGGAAGTTGCTTTGAGGTCTGAAACCTAGTTGGCCAAGATGCCAAAGCACAGCACTGGCAACATTTCCATCTCATTCATGAGTTATAGCAGCTTCAAACAAGCAATCCAGTAAAAAGCTGGAATAGCTTCCAAGAGCTCTGCATGCATAGGTACACAGCTGCTGGATTTGTTTGTTTGGGTTTTGCTTGCTTTGTTTTAAACTCACCATAACATAGTAATGCCTGAAAAGCTTCAGCTTTGCTAGATTAATGGCAGCTGTCAAAAGAACACAAAAAAAACCATCAAAAGGTTGATTAAAATGAGAGTGTTTTTCATGATGCTTGTTTACAAGGTAAGAGAGCAACCAAAATTAGGACTTGAGTAGTTCCAGACTTAAAGTTTGATCCCCACAGCCTGCTGGTTCCTCAAAGGAAGGCCATTCTGGCTTGACTAAGCATTGGATAATCCCTAGGCTGGGGTAGTCAATCTCTTAAAAAAGACAAATTCAATGAGATCACTAAATTTCACATGTACACACACTAGAGTATAGAGTTTTCCTCTAATGCTCATCTGTCTGCAGCCTACTACACACTGTTGCTTTAGTCCTGCTGCAAGGGCAGTGCCACCTGACACTACCTCAAAGTCGCTCAGATCAGCTGAAGGCACAGACCATGTCAGGAAACACCCCGCAGAGGACGAATTTTCTAGGAGGCAATCGTGGCTCTGAGAAGCACTGCATCTTGTTAAAACACTTCTGCTGCTGTTCAACAGCTAAGCTGTAGTCTCTGTCACTCATGGCTCAGGCGTAATTCGTAAGTGAAATGGGAAGTCACACTAATCACTTCTCATTGCAAATGCACACATTTCAATCACAAACCATGTAAGCGAAGGCCCCAGGCTAGCTGTGTTTATTGGACAGATTACATCAGCTCTTGAGGAACATGGCACATTCACGTGGATGAGCAGAGGTCAACAACAGATGGAACAACTGTCAGCTCCAGTTTGAGAGTCAGGTCTTATAGGTGCAGCAGAATAACAGATACAGACTTCTGGTGCTTTTGTGACAACAGGAGAGGCAAAGAGTCCAAGATATGCTGACAGCATACAGAAATGCAATTTAAAGCCAATGAAGACATGTTGCCAACTGGAAAATACTGCCACACACTTCTTTGTGGACTGCATATGAAACACTGAACATAGAATAGCATCAATTCTGCAATACTGTACTCTGGACTGCAGAAAGCAGTGCTCAAGCTCCAGACTTATATCTGTGGAGTAAGTACAATAGATGCACAGACCTGCAACTGTCCCAGATCATCATCTCCTCACAAAAGCACATTTAAATAGCAAAAAAAAGTACAGGTAAAATTGTCTACTAGATAGCTTAATGTTAAAAGCTTTCCGTTATACACTTGTGGAAAGATTAAAACATGAAAATTCACAGGACAAACTCATTAAATCATGAAATAATGCTGTCCTATTTAAAGAACTACATTAAGTGTGACCATGAAGATCTTGTGATTCACCACGTAGTGGTTTGTACAGAAAGATCTATTTTGAACTCAACATATCCATCTTCGAGAACTGCTACCAACTGGTGCAATGACAGGCCACAAGAATTCCCAGGCTTTGTAGTTACAGGAACACCAACTCAACAGCTGTGATTCAAACTGCCAGCCCATCAGTGCTTTACAGTCAACAACTGAGTGAGCTGGGGAGTCATTTCTGTTCAGGCAGCGCATAGGAGGAAAGGAGAGTGAAGCCAAAGGCCTGGTTGCCAGCTGAACTACTGCAAGCAACTCTCTCTCAACAGAGAAAATACAGCTCAAGATCTCAGCTATGTATCATGATAATCAATATTAAAGAACCAGCACTACATCTAGATACCTGGAGCAGCTAAGCATGGGGAAAAAAAAAAGGGAAAAAACAACCACACAAAAAACACCAAGTAAAAATACTGCAAAGTCACCTGTGGAAGCCAGCTTGCTTGGTTACCACAGCTAGGTGCTCTCCAGAAGCTGCCTCAACTTTGGAAATACTCCTCTCCACTGTCAGATGCTAGAGCCAGTATTAATGCACAGCTATGCCAGTTTATCTGTACTGCTCGAAGTCACAGCACACACTGTTCTGAAGGAAATCTAAAATCATCACTGCTTGGCATCAGCAGCCTGCAAATAGCTTTTTCACAGGCTGAAGGTGCTCCAAGCAGTAACATTTGAGTCTTGCCATGCTGGACACTTTGAGATTTAGGCTCACCTAGCCTGGCAGTACGGACATCAACAGCAACACACAGAAGAGAGGTTAGGCCAGCAGCTGTCACTTACAACTTTAATCACTTGCAGTGCCAACCTGTGAAGCTGTGATAAAGCAGCAGCAATCACAGCATGCAGGAAGGTTGGGTAAATTTATGTTTCGAGTATGATAACCATTCTTCAAGGAACAGTACTTAACTGCAGAGTAGAAAAAGAATAAAAGAGACTCTCTACCAAAGGTTTTACAAATAAATTCATACTTGTGTTCCACCGCTTTCACAGACTAATTAAGATAAAAGCAATCTTCCAAGAAAGGTTTATAACACCTATACCCTGCCTCTCTCAGTTTCTCCTCTTCATAACCATTTATTTTAACAGCTTATGCCTGCAATAGCCAGATCTGCATTTAGAAAAATAACACGCTACAGAATTCTAGAAAATCAGTCACTGTTTCAGATTACTCTCTATGCTAATTTCAAATGTTGAAGCAGCCCATAAGATGGGAAAAAGAAGAAAGTCAGACCACTACAACCCTGCACACTAGACAATAGCTTTTTGAAGAGTAATAAGCAACTTTTCAGAATCAGTATGTAATAACAGTAAGAGGACTGCAGATCAGAGAATAGGAAGCTCAAATTCAGACAATACATAATGCAAGGACAAAATATAAAACATCCAGAGCAAACACAAAGTACAGATAAGAATACTCCCACAGTGCACTGCGTGCTATAGTAACTCATGCATTTGAGATGCTATCTGTGTCGTTCCCAAATACGAAGTGGAAGTTTTCTATCCTCTCCTGCTCCCCATGAATGAAGTCATGCATGCAGACTTAGACCTCAAAAAGCTACTCCAGGAGTAACTCTGAGAAGTATGGTTTTATAATCTCTATGACACTCTGCTTAAAAGCATTCCTACACCAGAAAAAAAAAAAGAGGTCAAGCACACAGATACAGTAACTGTCAGTGTCACGCATGAGAAGGTGGTACAGACTAGTTAATCTTGAATATTCTGAAATACATTAGACATTTGGCACAGAAGTTCCCCATCACACTCACAAGAAATTCCACACTACAGGATAAGCAATGTGTCTGCAACACGTAATTGCTACTTCAGCCCTGGACAGCCACCCAGGGTGCTTGGAAGTGGGACACTGCAACACCACAGGCCTACTTCATTTCTTAACATTTTCCAGCTCTTCTGTGCTATCCACTAAGGTCTTGAGACTGAAATCACTACACTTTATCTCAAGGTTTTGATATGTCTGTGTACTGCCTGGAGCGTGTTTACCCAGGCACTACACCCTCCTTCTCTCTAGAGAGCTGCAGAGGTGTTTTTAAGCTCAGGTCTCTGAAGTCATTGCTGCCAACATCTGCTGAGCTCAGCTAAGCTAGGGTATGTTCTGTGGCACGCAGGACAGGGCACTTTGCTCACAGTGTTTTCATGGTACAGAAGCAGGGTAATGCTGAATATGCCAAAAGGTTTTTTCTGACGTGGGAACAAGCATGGAAGCACTCATCATTTGCCCACTGCACAGCACACAGGGAATGTTGCCTGGGAGCTATACAGTGCAACGTATTTCCCCTAGTACTGCTGCCAACTATGACATGCTGCAGTGCTTCAGGAAAATAGCTAACTGTTCGCGATCAGACTGCACCAAGCTTCACATCTCTCAAGACACAGAGGTACTGGCAGAACAAAAGCTGCAGTGGTGTTTCCAGCCCTCCACTCCACTCTCAAACAACAGATACCAGGTAAGAGTGGGTTATGAGACTCGAGAGGCCCAGTGACCTCTTGAGAACTTGGAGTTTTGAACAACAATAAGGAGCCTTCCTTCAACATAGCCCTTTCTCCTCCTTCTCTAATAATGCATCTGAACAAGGTAGTGATAGCTGAGCAGACTTCTGGCTCAAACAATCCTAGCTCAGTCTGCAAGGCTTGTTTCCTTATACCTGCAAGCAGGACATCCATATTGCAGATCCAGAAGTGGACAGACAGCAGGCTCCCTCTGAAAAACGCGACGACAGACCAGAAGGGCTGCAGGTAGGCACATGCTTAAGGTGGTGATTTTAAGTGAGGAAGGAAAAGCTCCTAAAAAAAGGGGTTGTGTTTTTTAATACCTATCACTGTGGAGGATAAGAAGCTTATGTATGTCAAGTATTTTGCTTCAGAGTTAAAGACCACCTTCAAAGGAACAAAAAAAACCACACCAAGGCAGCTCAGACCCATCTGTATGACTGTGCCATGCCCACTCCTCACCAGCAATCCGTAACACCTGTGCTTGCAGGTCTTCCTGGATAAGTCATAGCTTTAGATATATTTCTCTAGCTTTTCCACTTCCAAAAATATTAAAAAAAAAAAGTTTAAGTGAACATTAGCTAGTGACTCCAAATCACCAGCAGTTTAACAAGCCTTTTATATAACTGCAGATCGTTAAAATAAAACCCTACTGCAAGCACAGCTCTAACAGATTGAAGACTCATAGTCAGGCCAGCTTTCTACTTTATTTCTATTCTAGTCAGACTGCAATCACGACTGCACTCGACCCAAGGGAGCACTATCTAATAACAGGTAGTGAAGTAGCTGGAAGAGGACAACAAGACAGACAAACAGTCAGGAACATTAGCAGGAGCCTGAGCCATAAAGTCCTGGAGTAGTTAGTTCTAAAGGACACAGGAAGTGAAAATAATTTTCTTTAGGACCTCCTCACCAGCAAAAAGGTCACCCAAAGACCCAGCAATAGGAAAAACAGCTACTGAATTTATAGTATATAATTCCCCAAGACACCCACTGAGTTAATGAAGTCTGTGCAAGAGAAAAAGGGAAAACAGCCTCTGAGGTAAAGCCAGACAATACATCCTAGCTAGCAATAGCCAGCTCGACCAGAACTCTGCATAAGATTCAGACTGCTCTTAGCACAGGACTGACACAGCAGCAGCTAGAAAGCATATAAAAGGATTCAGTAGCTTTCACCACTTAAGGAGAAAACTGTCTTCATTTGGTAAATTCAGAGTTAGTGATGGTGATACTTTTCTTGAGAAGGCAAGAGATTGAGCAGCACCTCTGCAGAATACTGCCTCCAAGGGAAGCCTGCAGAGTCAAGAGCATGTGGTTCCAGGCAGGATGGTTCATTTATAAGCCTGTGTATGATTCTGCCTTACTTACAGTGCAAGCAAATCATCTTTAGTTTCCTCACCAGGCACACTAGCAGCATGACACCATCAGGTAATGCTCCCCGTGGGCTTCTGTCAACCACCTCTAAATATCTAACATCTGATGAGAGCTCCATCCCTGTGGGGGTGCTGGGCACAATCTGGCACAAGTCTGTGCAGTGTTTTCCCTGATATTTTTTCTTAACTATTTCCTTATTATTAGGCTCACCACTGCCTTATGCTGTGCCATCTCAACACACTTATTAAATTTGCAGAATCCCTACAACGAAGTGTGGTTACAGCAGCAGGTGGCCCACACAACATTCATTGTTAAGAACACTGCTGTGTGTGTATCAGTGACATAAGTCAGAGGTCTAAGGGACAGTCCAAGGGACTGCTGTGTACACCACTGTCTAACTATAAGGATGAAAGCACTTGTCACATCACTGTACTCTTACTTCCAGTATACACTATCACAAAAAAATCAGAAACAACATTATTACTCAGATCAGGATTCCACCCATCACTGTGATGGACAGACAGGTGAAAAGTCCTTACGTTGAACGCCTTTGATGTTCACCACCTTACTTTTATCCTTCATTCAGCGTTTTAAGGTTAATCAAACCAACTCCATAGCACCACCTTGTGATATGAACCATTAAATGCAAGGTAACCACCCTCAGGCAGACCTATTGGTTTTCCATCACAAATCTAAGCACAAGCCCTGGAGTCCTCAGAGCAGCTGCAGGCTCTGTGGTGTGCTCTGCCTTGGTTACAGGACTGCTAATCCACACTACAGTTGCTCCAGTTAAGTACCAGGCCTTAGATATGAAAAGGCCTGAACTGACTAAGACACTGCTTCAAAGACCATCTAAATTGAAGCAGATTTATAACAGTAAAAGCAGAAAGATTCCAGAGCACATATAGTCATTTGATGCCCACTGACAGCACTGAAGTGGCTGCCTGCTTCCAAGGAAGCCAGAGCTATGCTCCATGGCTTGAATCTGCAGCCAACTGAAGAACTTATTTGGAAGTAAAAAGACAAAGCAGGAAAAGCAAACGTTACAAAAGCCATATTTGGGTTGACTTTCCATCCATCATCTCATTTTCACTGCTACAGTAAACACAACTTGTTTTTACACAAGCAGTCCTTGAAACTGCTGTACAAACACGGACAAGATGAGAACTGTGTGGCACTCAATGCCAATTTATGTTTTTTTTCCTACTATGGTTGATTCCCTCTGCCCAGCCAAGAACAGATTTCTGATGATATTTAAGTTAGGTTGACTACCAGTCAAAATATCTGTCAATTCTAGAATTTAACTCTAGATTGCTTCTAAACTTGAGTCTAAGAACAAGATACAGTATCTAACCTGAGCATTTGGGACTGTGCAGATAGCAGGACATGGATTTCATATAAGAAGTGCCAAAGCAATGCATAAAAAAGGGTGTTTCCCAAAAGTTATTCCTGAAAGACCACAAAAGGAAAATAGCAACGTAACAGTAACAGCTCTAGCTTATATATTTTAAAAATCAGCATCATGTTTGAAATTTTGGCAAGATCTTCTGGTATGTAGGACAGAACAGTAAGAAAATCACTGCTACTTGCCTTTTCCATCTGTTGCTGAAGCCTCCTGTAAATGTCTTATTGACCTGAAAAATTAAGAAATAGAATAAGGTCTTCTCACTGCAGCCCTCCAGAACTCTAACAGTTTTATTAGCTCCTTGTGCCTGGGCTATGTTCATAATTAACTGTGCCTTATAGCCTGTGTGGTACTGCATATATATCACCCCCATCCCAAGCATTTAGTTCAAACATGTGCATCTCCTTATGATTAAGGAAGCTAAACTGCTAAAGCCTACTTCAGCCTACAAAAAGCTGGGACAGAGCAGAGCAAGAAACTGGGGCATATCCCAGCATAATGCTTACCACTTGTACAAGTAAACTGAGCTACTCTTCAGAGTACTGCCAAGCATTTGGCAGTTCACTGCTCTTTTAAGCTCTTTTCATTTAAATAGTTGATTACAGCTTACATGGCTACACAGGCTACTTATGTAACAGGAGCTACCCTGCAGGAGTAGAAATTCAAGGGCCAAGGCTTAGTTGCCTTCCTCACATGACTCATCCCACCAGAGGCACTGAGACTACACAGATGAAAAAGAGGGAGGATTATGCCCTAGGTTTCACTGTCAGTTTATGTTGGTACCATGACAATGCAGGAACACTGGCTGTACACTATATAAACAGTTACAGGACAGTTCACTCAAACATTTTCCATAACAGAAATGCATCTGAAGAACAAATGCAAGTTTTGAGCTAGCATCCCACCATGCAGGACCTACAGATTCTGGCATTATGTACCAAGAACTGTGACTGAGAAAGTTTCCTTTATCATAGGAAATCAATCTCTCCACAATGAAAGTTAGTATCCCACTGATTTTATTTACCATACCCAAATGCTGTCATTTTCAGAAGAGCTGCAGCATTTTGACTGGAGTGGGGGAGTGTCAAGTGGGTTGTGCACATTTCTTGGAAGACGTTTACTTGCCTTGGCACATGGCCACTAAGACTGTTGGGTTTGGTCCTTACACAGATAACTGGGACGGCAAGTACAGCTGAAACACACCCTAGCAAGTCACAGTGGAGCTTACATCTACAAAGTAACACACATTTTGAAACAGTTCTTCAAAACACTCAAAGGCTGCACACCATCCAGTGAAGACATGTCTGTCTAGTAAACATAATCCTGCATTTCAGGAAAAATACTGGAGATACTTGAGAAAAATTAGAATATTCCGTGTTTAAATCCAAGAAGCTCCTTCAAATCCTCCTTTAGATGCAGCTGTTTTTTCAATTAAGACTAAAATGAATTTAGAATATAAATGTTCTGCCTAACTGGCAAGCAGCAACAATAGCATTTATCTGAATTATCTTTGTTTTCATTGAGTTTTATATAACCAACATTTTTCACTGCCAAGCAGAGTGGAAGGAAGGGCAGGGAAATGTTCCCTGCGGGATTACTTCTTCTAAAGAGCCAAGTAAATATGCAGCACTACCCTGGCTGAAAGCTCTGATCTCAGACATCATTGTTTTAGATTTTAGCTGCCTACTTTCCAACCCCAGTCAGTAATAAAACTCCATTTTTCAACATAAGAGAATCAACACTTCTGAAATGTTCAAAGTTTCAAAGGTAGTCTGTTTGTACTGTCCTGATCATGCCTTTAAAAAACACCCCCACTTGAACACTTCCAAAGCAAGCATCTTCCACAACACTGAACTGAAGTGCTAAGACTGATACAGAAGACTTGACCCCACAAACAACAGACATTTACTTATTTGCTTCGGCAACACCTTAACCTCTAACACCAACACCCATCAGTTGAGAAACAGCTCATGGTATCAGGACTTGGAAGTGATCACACACAGCAACTCACCATACCACTGGAAATAGGATGGCACCACAACACAGCAAGTCTACCAGGAAAAGGATTTCTTTCCATAGTCCATATTCAGTTGTTCCCTCTTCTGTTGACTCTATAATGATGTATGCCACATTTGCTAGCACCTACAGGACAAAAGGTACGTAATGGTTTCAGAAGCTTTCCAAGGATAGATTAGATGCAGGCTGCCAGTTCAGCAAAAGATATCCCACAGTTGCACAGAAAGAGCCTATTCAGTAACTTCAGTTTTAATTCTGCAGTTCTAAGTCAAATATCACACATTCAAAAGACCTTCATGAGATCTACAGAAATATAACTGATTGAAATGTATTTCTGCTGCCATTCAGAAGGTAGCCCTTTCTGTTGCATATTGTGCTCAATCTACTGTTTCAGTAAAGACAAAAATCTATTGCAAATACAGAAACAGCACTTTGCACACACAGACAGCAAGCAGTCTGACCACATAATTCTAAATCAAGGCAGTAATTCAAACTGGTCATTCACAACATGCTGTACTCCATACCCAAGTTCTAAACAAACCTCAGACTGTAAGTGAATACTTGTGATTTTGCAGCAGGGCAGCAGACCACATCCCCAAAAGCTGAAAGGCTGTTCTATCTACAACAGCAAACAGAAGTGCTGCCTTCCCATTTACTTCAGCTCCTTGAGTAGGAGATGAACACAGATTGCTTTAACGTCCTGGAGAGAGAGATTTCCCTCAGACCCAAGGGACATAACAAATTTCAGTGCTCCCCTTCTCTTAAGCCCATTTCAGCAAACTTCTCAGAAGTGTTAACTTTCATCTCATTTCTGTTTGGTAATCTAATACTGTTTTGCAGCCCATGTTTTGTCCCAGCATGACTAAACCTACATTATAGCTAATTGTTTGCTTGCCGATATTATTTGGTAGCCATTATCTAATACTCGATATAAAAAGTTGGGAAAATTACATAACTTTTGGCCCTTTCACAGCTTCACAAAAATACTAACTCAGCTCACAGGCTTATACAAGCAGTAATTTATATTCTGTGTAGGATTCACAGCCTGTTACAGTTTCCACAAGCTGCTCTCCCACAATACAGTAACTATTGACACAGCTCAGTCCTTACCTGAAGCGGGATGACAATCATGAAAATCTTTTTGTCCTTATCTGAAAGAATGTGTTTAATGAAAGCCCAGCCTGTTCCAATGAGGGCAATAGTGATGAACAGAAGAGCACCCTTAAATCTGAAAAAGAAGCAGATAATGCAAGGAGATATTTTATACTGCTTCTTCTGCCCAGGTCATCTCTTCTACAGTCAGTAAAGCCACAAACCCAAATAAATGCCTTGCTATTCATAACAAGTGGCAAGTGCTTATCCTACTCCAGCAAACAGATGCCTTGCTTGCAACCATGCATTACACAGCAACATTATCCTTCATTCACCATCAATACATGCAATCTTTTCCTGAGGGAATCATCCACTTACCATCATGAACAGGAGAACACACTGGCAGCTGCACCCTCTTACTATTCACACCAAAAGCAAATTAGATACTCAAATATTAGCATGAACAAAGAGGAGCAAAGCATTTCTTCTCCTTTTACGCCTCCACCCACATAAGTACCAATTCTCTGCAGCTGTCCTCTGCAAGCAGAGCTTTTCCCTTTACACTGGGCTCACTGTCATCTTGTCACTCTGAGCTCAGCATCAAGTAGTAGTAATTTCCAGCTTTCCTGGGATGGAAGGGGAATTCAGTTTCACTGTTTAATCTACCAAATCTTCAGATATACTTACAGGTGAGTGATGTAATAGACAACAGCCCAGCCTTCAATAGGAAAACCCTGAGAAGAAATGTAGTGGTAGTCGATCTGGAAGCAGAAAACATAACATGCTACTTTGTAAGACTTCCATCAGCACCCCTCCCACAGCTATAAAACAGGTCTGCTCAACAGTCATCTCAAGTTTCATTTTCCATCAGTGTGTACAAACTCCTCTCATAATTTAGATAATGCTTGCTCCCAACATTCTAGGATTGTTTAGTGTCAAAGAGAACCTCCATTTGCTCTACTTCTCAAGCATTAGTGAATATACTTTACACAACCTACATTCTTCCTACACAGCTTCCAGGTTTAGCTATACTTAACTGCATTTGTAACTTAATGCGTTCATTGTTCAAGTTCAGTTGCATTAGGGAACTAGACACTTTTTAGTTTCATCTTCATTGGAAATCAGATTCAAACCTGATGACACCAGGTTTTTGAAGGTGTTATCCTAGCGTGAACTTGAAGGTGAAGATCAAAACCAGCACAAACTTAGCAGAATTAAATGCTTGTCATTACCTTCATTAATGATATATTTCAGTGGAAAGGCGAAGTCAATACAATAGAGACTTCCTGTAATGAATGTGTTAAAGCTTATAATGGTATAACAATATATATTCTGCTATGGTACAGCACACTGTCAGCTAAACAAGCAGCCCTCAGTTCTACAGACATCAAGGTCTTCATTCATTAGCATTTATCAGAAGCCATATAGCTGCAGCAGTACCATTGCTCAAACTTCCAGGCCAGCCTCAGATGACTGAGCCATCAGAATTCAAGGAACACATTCAAGCCTCGCACATGTACCTGCTGCTTCTCCACTTCAGGCCATGATCTCAATTGTATTTCAAGTCACAATTTGCTGATGAAAATTGAATCACTTCCACCACGCAGCTGCAGTTCAGTACCAACATCTCAATTTGAAAGACACTTCTCTCCCCCTTTCCTCCTACTCTTCTCTCCCCCTTGATACAAATTCCTCTAACAGTACACCCTGAATCTCACATTTCTAACTCCCAGCTGAGCAACGTAAGGTAGAGAAGTTATACGTACTGCATGGAAGACTAAGGACAGTGATTTTGTGAAAGGGAGGGCTGCCATTAGCCAGTGAATCTTAAAGACGTCATTTCTGGGAAGAAAAACATATCAGTTAAATGCCAGCAGTAAATTTTAGCTTCTGCAAAGATGGTTCTTCATTATCTATAAATGTCAAACATTATCCCCCAGGTGGAGCTGACTATCAGCATAAAGTGGTTCTGTTTAATGCTGCAGTCCAAACTTTTACAGGATCCTGAACAACATTTTACTACATTCTACCACTACTTTCTTAATACATAGGTTAGAAGATGCAATTCATAGGAACATCTAGAACGTACAGATCATAACAGTCAGAAAATTACTACATTATTCAAATGGATATCACCTAGCCCAACCCCAAGTCACTAGACCACACTACCAGGTGAACTTCACCAGATACTTAGACAAGAACTCCAGATTACCAACCAACCAGATCACCACGTGAACTTCAAACTAAGTATGAGGGTCCAAGTGCTTCTGATGCCACGTTAACTACTCAGATGCACATATTAAGCATATAATATTGTGCCAGATTTAGAGTTTTAACTGATTTAATCTGAATTGGATATATTAAGTGGAAAAAAAACATCAAGCAAGGCAAGCCCATGTTTGTCACGGAAACAGAACTCGTTTGCTTACCGGCGTTTACGAAGTATGTGGATCCACACAGTCCCAGACAGGAAAAAGAAGAGTGCCATGGAGATGTAAAGTTTGGGCAGTGGGATCTCACCTGCTGAGAGGTAGCTTTCCGGATTCTTCTCCGTAATTTCTATCTGAATATTAACAGTATGTTAAGTGGACAGGTGAAAAAAACATGTGGCTAAAGCATTCATGGAAAGATTCTTTCATTTACAATTAGCCTTTCTGAACAGGTAATGTTACAAGGCTGAAAGAAAACAACACGAGGGCTACCCTGAAAGCAATGCCTCCTATTATATCGACCCATGACATCAGAGGTGAATGTTGGTTGTTTGGCAGTAGAGGATGAACCTTCCCACAAGTATTCCAATACACTTTGTTGCTGTGTAGATGGGCAGTAGCAGGGCAGTCTGACAAGGGATGTCTGACACAGAAGTGTGCCACTGAATTCCTTCATACAGAATAAATTCGACCTACTGATGTTCATCAACACTTGCTGAACATTTATGGAGACCGAACAGTGGATATCAGCAGAGCAGAGTGGCAGGTGCTGGCAAAAATGTACAGCTAATGGTGCTGACTATGTTGAAAAATAGTGCTTCGTAGCTAAAACTTTGCTTTATCAGTGTTACTGTGCTCCTTGTAGCTGCTGTCATTTCCATGGAAATAATAGGAGGCATCAGTTTCAAAGTGACCTATATAGAATAAGCCTCAAACATCCTCAAAAGTTTCAAAACATTTTTAGAATTATATCCACATCCTGAGCTGTTCTGTTGTGCCCTGGTTCAACAGAGCACAGGACTGAACACCTGAATGTTAAAAGACATAGGATATATGCTATAAAATATTACCCTCACGAATATTCACCTAGCACTGTAAAAGTGCATCCTGATTCTGGACAGAAAAAGCAAAAACAAATCCTGCAGATTCATAAATACCAACAATTTAAATTGCAATAGTCTTACTATCTGTAATTGTGTAGAGAGAAAGATTTTTTGACAGCAGACAAACATGAGCTGTTTTAGCTCTTACCTCACTCAGTGTCAGTCACAACTGTGTACACTGAACCAAGCCCACATGTAGTCTTCGTATTTCCAACTATTTCTCTAAAAGTTGTATTTTAATTCTTACTGTAGTTGCTGCCTTCAGAAATGCCACTACAGAGATTAAATGCACAGCTCTGAATCACTTCCCACCTTGTATATACACTCACATACCACATGTGCTTGGTATACAAGCTAGAACTGAAAGTTGTATATTTTAGTTGAAGTGAATGAGTTAAATACACTGAAGAAGCCATACTCACATCAAGACTAAACAGTTGCTGATCACGAGTTTTCCCATCACTGCCAACACACTTATGGAAATACAGGCTGTAGAGACCTTCTTGGTTATCAGAACTGATGTTAAAGAAAAACTGGAAATAAGAAATAGGTAAGTCAATACCATTCTCATTCAACAACTGAGCTTCTTATCAGTGCAGCCATCTCTACTGGAACTAGAAAATCTGGTCAGTTGGTTCCTTTCAGCAAATGCACTGTTCTGAGGATACCTGCACATGTGCCAGTCTCTACAACATTCAAAACAGAGAAACACTACGACTGCACTCTCTAGAAACCCAAGACCTTCAGGCATCAGTGTTAAAGCTACTTCACCACAGAGGAGAGATAACAGCAAGTGTCCTCTCTCTAACATGACAAACCACAGAATTTCCATCATACCTACCCAAATGCAAAAGCAGACGTTCTGCTCCTTTCCCAGCCACACACATTTTCATAGCCATATAAATCTATTCCATATCACATGATAATTTCAAATGTTTTATAGTGTGCTAAAACAAAGGAATTGTCTGAACACATTGGGACTAGACAATGACAGAAGCCCTACCTGAAATGAGATAGTTCCTCTGTCGTTGTGAACAGGATGCTCTTGTTCTACAATACTCTGGGAAAAAGAAAAACAGATTTCACAGCAGGTACCTACTACATCTGGTTACATCCAAACAATCAGAACTGCATTTTGTAAGTTTACAAGGGAGGCTAAGAGCAGTGAAACACTTCTTCCAACTTTCTGGCCATGCCTATATTGGAGTTCTCCCTCACATTCTTTCTAAATGAGATCAGCAGATAGTTTCTTACCTGAGAGGATGTTGTACTTCGTTTGGACTTCGTATCTAGAGGTAAAAATATTAATGGTATATTTAGAATGTTTGCATGTAGACATCCTCAGATTACCACCTCTTACACATCACCAGTACCTTACTCAAATATTCTTACTCTGATCCACGTGGCAGTTTCCAAGATAATCATTAACAGAAATTGTTCCTCAGCCCCTCCCTACTATCCCAGGACTCTTCCCTCCACTTCCATTCATTCTGAACGCATCATCAAATGCTAAGATGGGGAGCCTACTACTACACCTTCTGCAAAACCCTACCCAAAGAAACTTTCCCACCCTCCACCCCCAACTAAATGATGCATGAGGCAGCTCAGGATTCAGGCTGAAGCTTCATTTCATACTGTCTGCGACTGTATTACATCAATGTTATCACTAAGCACTGACATGCACAATAATCTGGTCTGAAAATCACGTGGAAGTCCTAATCAGCTCTAGGGAAGGAAAAGGTTCTCAACTCCTCACTACGCAAGTTCACAACTGAAAAATAAACAAAAGCAACCTGCCAAGTCAAAATCAGCTCTGAATTTAAGAAATTAAAATTGATGGGATGCTTCTACAAAGCAGCAGGTCAAGTTCAGTTTCACTCCACTCACTTCAACAGACCCTGTAAAAAGCCTTCCAGACATATGGCCGTCCCATCCTACCAGGAAGGGAAAGCTCACAACTTAAGCTTTGTTTTTGACTTCTGCAGGTCAGCACACTGTCAGTGTTCAGTGTTATCCAGTCTCATACCCCGACCTGCTCAAGCAACTGAGCAAACTAAAGACAGCATGCTCCATTTTCACAAATTCTAGCCCAAGGGGATCCCTGGAACGTGACCACAACACACTGTTGAATGCACACTAACCAGAAATTAGCAGAGAGAGCACACAGTCAGGTTTAGCAAAATTTACCTTTGTCATGTGTACTTTTGTTAGTTTCTGTTGGACTTTTATTAGAATCACTTTTATCTTCAGAAGACTTTGGTGGCTTGGTAACCAAGGCAGTGGTATTCTCCTCAGACACAAATGAAATTTTAGGCAGCAGAGTAGAAGCTTCTGCAGAGAACCGTACTTTCACACTGAGAAGATAAATTAATTTTTTTTTTATAAATACAAAATAAAGCCAATCAATGTTCCTAAAGAGTTTGCCATAACATATGATCATAAAGAAAAAAAAATTAATCAACCTATCAAAATATGCCAATAACCTTAAAAACAAAAGTACTCATTTACTTACACATCATTTTTGAAGTCCAGAAGTAAGATTACAACAGAAACATCTTGCTCTGGTTTCTTTTTCAAAATACAGTAATCCACTTCTTCATCCTGGCAGCAAAAGCAAAATATCTTCAAAGTACCTTCCTGTTTATAAGAAATAGGCACGCTCTCCCCCAGGTAAAGATAACTATTTTTAGTGCAGTAAGATGCAAAATTGGATTACCCTTAATAACCTGCCCATATGTAAAGGCCCTTTCTTCCTTCCAGCCCCACCTGGAAGTAGGCAGGCTTTGAGATGTTACAAATTTTCTTCTCTATGCTTGAATCTCTTACCAGGTAAGTGGAGAACCCATCATTCCTTGTTCGATCCAGACTGAACCCCACCTATGAGACAATTAAGATGAATCTGTCAAATTAAAACAGCTCAGCCACCCCAGAATGAGAAGTCAAACGACCACAAAATGAGCAAAAAAGGGGCATTTCTTAAATAAACTGTGCTATGTTTAAGACACAATACACTTTTTTATTACCCAGTTACAAGTAATACAGGTAATAGAAGTTATAGGCAATATAGGTAATAACATTGCTTAAATATAATACCCTTAGGATCTTTGTAGGTTTCATCCAACTCAACTGGTCTACTTTATGTATAAAATACATATATACAGACATACAAGTTCAGCAGACATTCTGATAAGTTAAAATCAGTTCTTAAAGGAGAACATATAGCATTTAAGGATCAGTCTTGTTGGATGCATATCCTCACAGGTTGCTCACAACAGGGAAGGAAGCAAGCAGCACTACCAGTTAAGATACGACACTTCAAACAACTTAAAAAAATCCACTGCAAGGGTAATTTCCCAGGATGCTTAATGCAGTGACTAGATGCTAAGTGACTTACTGCTGAGCTGCTCTTGTCATCAGCATCCACAGGTGGCTTCAACGAAAGGTTGCTCACACTGACTTTCATGAAACCATTCTTGAAGAAGCCAAAAGTATTCAGGTGTACTTTCTGCCTCACATCATCCTACAAGAAAGAAAAGAGTTTACAAATCTCACACACACAGACATTGTTTTGGCTGAGCTAAACACACAGCCACCTGCAGGACCAATTAAAGAGGAAGTCAGGTGACCAAGATTGACACCCCAGTGTTCATGCAGAACATCTCTCTCACCATACCAACAGCAAGTTTCTTTAGGATACCTTCAGATATGGTCAATTATTTCCCTAGAATCTATCAACTCTTCCAACAACCCTGACATGAGCTTCAAACAAATGTGGCAGTGCTCATCTCTTGACTATATTCCTGATAAAGCTGCAAGAAAAAAAAATCCTGGAGGAAATCAAATTTCTGGGTCTGTTGATAAAACAAAGTATAGCTACAAAAAAAAAAAACCAAGAAAAATATTGTTTGAATCCTAGTGACTACCACTGCAAGAGACTGGAGAGAAACAAACCAGCTGTAGTGCTCTTACCTAAGACACAAGGCCTCAAAACTTAAAGAATGATTAATGTCAAATAGGAATAGTGAGGTCAAACAGAATCACTTGGGTTGGCATTTCTACTAGGAATTCCAGTCCTTCCAGTCCTCTCTTCTGCTCCTCATCTTAGTTGTAGAATAACTCATCTCCTCTCAATCTAGCAAAGAAACTGCATGAATGGATATCATCTCATGCTCGGCTCAGTTGAAAACAGTTTAAGTAGACTTGACTTCCCCCTTTTCCATATGGGGATCATAAAGAACCTCACATGAAAGCAGTAACACCACTATGATATCAGATAAGGAAAGGTCATATCTCTAACACTTAGCGTTCAAAAATTACTAAGTAGGTACAGAATCAAACTCTCAATCTTACAGAATCTTTAACTGGAAAGAAAATCAGAACAGAACAACTAAAATGAAGAAGTAAATTTAAAGCCTAGTCATCTCTCCCCCTTGACCCCCAACATTGATTTTGTTATCTCTGCATAAACCTTTCCTTACACAAACATCACTCAGCATAACAGCAGGACACAAGTCCTGACAGAGACAACCTGTAATCTAGCTGGGATAAGAGATCACCCTAATAGAATCAGGTTAACCTGGCAAATAGCATATGGTTCCCCTTGTGCTCAGAAGGGGGGGAATGAAAGTTAGCAACACATGGCTTGCAGTAGATGCCTTGTTCAACAGTACTATCTATAGCTGTGCTATCTCCAAGCTCTAGGTCACTTACACACTCGAGGTGATAGTCCATCTGGTTAATTTCACAGGGTTTTCAGTGTAATTTCTCAGCCACAGGGTTAATAGCAGCATTTTTAGCTATACACACAGTATGGTATTAACCACTTCTGGAGGGATAATCATTTGTGTGGGTGTCAGGGGCAGGGCAAGGAGGGAAATGGAGCATCACCCAGCCACAAGGTTTCCTGCATGCTGTGAACACAGTCAGAAACAGCTGCTTATTTCAAAACTCTTGCAAGCACTATTCAGTTCAGTTGGAGTTCACATGTTCCAGTGGCTCACCAATATGCTCCCCATCAACAAATGATGATCAACACAACATGTACTTTCCTCCCTGACTTTGTATCAGCTTTGAGTGCTTAGAGTTTACAGATTTAGTTCACAAATCCTTCAGCTTTACACAATCCTGAATGAGCAACAGCACACGCTCCAAGAGCATCCCTTGCTCCACATACTGACAACTTAAAGATGCAGGCACACCAATAGCTGTCTCACCTCTCACAAGAGGTTTAACAAGCTGGAAAAATATGGGTTTTATTTATAACCACTCAACTTCTGACTTCAGAAACATAGGATTGTGCCTTTATAACAAAGGTGTGAACCAGTACAAAGGAACACTTCAGTATGAGTACCCTGCACCCTTTGAACACAACTAAGGGAAGTGTTACCCAAGATCTTGTAGCACAGAATCTGCTAATTATTATTTTAACACTTCACTCAAAATGTAATTGGGATGATGCTATCAGCACAGAGAAAATTTTAACTGAGAGCACTGACCCTTACACAAAACGAATTGTGTTATCTGTGTAAGCTCAGTAATTTGTATAAGACTAAGTTGCTTTGAAGGTCTTTTCAACTTGTGCAACTGAAATCCCAGATCTAACAAAATCAAAAGGCCACAAGAATTTACGAACAGTAACAACCACTGGAAATTAACATTTCCCATATGAAAGCTTAAAATGAAGTTGAAATGTAGACACTGTCATTACGTAGGAGGGGGTTTCACTTCCCTTTTGGAAAGCAGCGAATTGTAAAGATAAGGCAACACCACAACTGGTTTCATAGCACTGTCAGCTGGATACAGCTCCTCTTGCTAGATCTCTAGAAACCTCTGAATTTCAGCAGCACACAAGCACTAAACTTAACTGTGTGCCTGACAAAGGTCTCAGCTACACAAACTTCCCCACTCTCTGAAGCAGTTTGCCACTGCATCATGCAAAACATTAAGGGCTCACTAACACAGCTTCTAGTTGCTGAGAGTGGGGGAAAACAAAACAAAACACACCTTCCAAAAGCAACCCAAGCACACACCATAGTTTTGGTAACCAGAAACAATACCACCTCATTCTGGAAACCTCTGAGAATTGTTTCCATGCATTTTCTAAAACTTTTTTAAGTATTTTATTTTGTTTTGTTTTTTAGAAGTTACTGTACTAATTTAACAAAGCTGACAACAAGTGTTACCAAGGAAGAAGATCATCTTTGGTCATGTTATTCTAAAAGAATAATTCAAACAAACTCAGCTTGTACTCCAGAAAAACACCTCGCTTTGCACGTTTCCATAAAGATAAATGCAACTTTCACAACGGTGAGCCACTCATAACATAGAAAAACAGAAAAGCTTCCCTTCATTAGCACATTAATGACCAACGCAAAAGAAAGCATTTCTAACAAGCAACAGCAGCTTGTTTGAGGACGCCCCTATACGCCCCTATGTAATGCGTACTCAAAGCTGTGGCCTTTAATGGCACTGCCTCAGAGCACAGGTTGCCAACAGCACAAACACCAGAAGGGCCGGGTCATTGTGAATTGTATCGCTGGAGAACCGGATGTTTACATACAACGCTGTAAAGCCAAAGGAAGAGACTGCACTCTAACAATAGAGCCCACGTTTATCCAGGTGCACAAAGCCATGGAAGTACTTCTGTTTTCCCTGGTGTTTGGTAGGTCAGTGCTGCAACTTACATGAAAGTAAGATTGTGAAACTCATACTACTCAACTACAATCATACAGACTGTAAAAATGAGAAAAAAAAATCAAGTATTTGATATCCTATCAGTTTAGAAATGTCTGGATAGGAACTAGAAACAGTGATGTTTGCTGCTGAGAAGGTCTGCCTGAAATCAGCTCTGAAGTTTACTAAGTCACAGAAATATCAGCTCAGCATAAACTTCCAGCACCCAACTGTTGGTCAGGAAGTCTTCAAAACAGTAAAGCAACCCACAAAGGTTTCCTAATTTGTTATTTCAAGGGAAAGTTAGCTTTTCCTCAGGCAGAACAACGTTCATTCCATTGCATTTTAGACTGCTACACAAACAAGAAGACTCCCTATGAATTAGTCAGGAATTATGCCTCCTCTCAACCAAGGCTGAGAAGGACACACCTGTATTATTCCGGTATGCTCCCACACTGCTGTTCACCTGCTGCAAAACCGCAGGACAGCCCTCCAATGAGAAACCCAGCAGCACTGCCGGGGCTGCAGCTCCCAGCACAGCCTGACCTGCTGCCCATCAGCTGCCCCGAGTAACGAGCGCAGGACCAAGACCACAAAGGGATCTTTCAAAAACCACAACCTGAAGTCTACGAAGCTGAAGCAGAGAGCAGTCAGCACCCGTTCCTCCTGCCTCTGCCAATCGTTTGATAAACACGAAGAACACAGCCGCACCCCCGACGCGGCGCCAGGCGCTTCCCCACGGCGCGGGCGGAGGCCACGGGCACGCGAATAACGACAAAAGCAGAACCAACCGCGGCCCCAGCAGGCCGAAACACCGCGGGAGAGCTGGGCGGGCAACGGCAGCGAAGAAGGGCCGGGACACACAGCGAGACAGGCCCAGAGAGAGGAGAAGACCCCCGGCCTGAGTAGACGGGATCAAGCCAGACCCACCGCTCCCCTCAACCCCACTCGGAACCGAGCCCAAAGGATGCTACGGCGCAGACCTTACTTTGAGGGTGAGGTGATGGACGCGGGCAGCGACCGGAGCCGCGCAGAGCAGCGCCAGCCACAGCACAGACACAGCGAACGCAGCGCCCAGGCCGCGGGCAGCCATCTTTACTCCAGCATCAGCATCCTCTTCCCGCGGCACTTCCGGGAGCGAGGCGCGCTGGGAGGAGCACGTGACCGGCGCGGGGTGGGGCGGGGGAGCGCCCACAGGGGGCGTCCACGCGTGTCTCCGGGCCTGGCTGCTGCCCCGCGCCCGCGTCTTTATAACCCCGTGCTGAGGTGGGAGCTGCGGTGGTGGCGGTGTTTGAGCAGCGCTGACCCACTGGAAAGCGTATCTGAGCTGAGCGCCGGACTTGGTGGGTTAGTTGTAAACATCTCTCTGTGTTTCCTTAGTGGAGTCCCTTAGAAGCTACTGAGCTGTTTGGTCGCCTTGGCCCAACTGAAGCTTCACGCAGCCCGGACACGGCTTCAGTGAGGTCTGTGGTACTCAGAGTAACACCACGAGCAAACGACACACCAGGGGACAATCCGGGCGGCTTTCACGCCATTTCTGACACATGCTGTGATCTATCTGCCTTCGCAGTGTGATGAAACACATTTCTGTCACCTCTCGTCACTCTGACTTTCTCATTTTTCCTTTCAGAGCATGGAGTGCTAGCTGTGCAGCTTCCTCCACCCTAAGCTGGGAACAGCTGGGTGACAAAGTCACAGTATCACAAAATTGTAGGGGCTGGAAGGGAGCTCTAGTGATCATCCTGTCCAACCCCCCTGCCAAAGCAGCTCCCTAGACCATGTTACACAGATGGGTGTTGGTGGGTCTTGAACGTCTCCAGAGATAGCTGTCAGACAAGGAATTTCTCTTGCTTGTCCTCCTTAAAAACTGCCGCGGTATTATATATACGAAGTGCACCTCAGGGTGAGTAGGCAGAGAAAAATCCTGACTCCTGTATTAGTTTGCTTATGTGGAATGTCCCGTCTTTGTTCAGTGGTGATTCAGGTGTTACTGTACACGTTACCTCTTAGTTTCGTCTCCCCCCCTCTCTCTCTCATTCTCTTAAGTAATAGAATAAACACAGATCTCTCAGCGTCACCAAAGAAACCTGGGCTGATACCAGAAAATACCTGAATATGAAAACCAACCTCTTTCCATTCTTCTTTCTCGAGGTAGTAACTCGGGCGAGCCACTAGATGTCCCTTCAGCACCAGGCTCCGTGGTGCTCGTACCTACACCCTGCCCATTAGGGACATCCAAGGGTTTATTTTGAGAATATGGTTCTGGTCCACGTTTTCTCGAAATTAATATTTTTAATGCTGTAATTACTATAATTCCAGTGCTCAGACCTCCCTTGGAAACCTAGAGACTCATTAGAAATGGTTGTGTGCAGCCACAGCTGCAGCACAGGCTTTGTGCCTTGCTCTGCTCTCAGTAATGCTGTGACCACTGCAGCAGCCAGATAGCATGAAGCTTTGCCATATAATTCTGGGCACTGGTTCAGCCGATCAGCCTCTCCGAATCAGAAGGCATTTTCTAAAAACAATCAAGGAACTCTATGCCACAAACTGAGATTTTCTGAATATTTCTCTCTGATGTAACTTTCCACCAGCTCTCATGATATCATAGTGACTAAGTCACAACTGGCCTAGACTGAGCAATGCGTGGAAGTTAGAATTTGTAACTTTCTATGCCTATGTGTTTTTCAAAGGATGTATACATTAAAAGATTCTATACTTAAATTTATATTCCCATCAGTACACATTTTTTCTTTTCTCTGTAGTGAATATACTGCAGGAGTAAACCTCATCTTTACATTGGTGTTTTACTGCAGTCTCCAGACAAAATAAACCTCACTGTAAATGGAGTTCTAGCAGTTATTCTTAACTATGTTCACATATGCTTAGTTTCTTTCTAATCCTTTTATTTCTCCATTGTTTTTTCCGCATGTGTACCTAAACATAATTAGGACTCTTCACAGATTTTTTTTGGAAGTATATGATGAGGAACTGTTGAGATTGGAAGGAAAGCATCCACAGCATTGGGAAACACTTGGCATACAGATAGCCTGTAAGTATACCTCAGTACAAAGTAAAAGCAGGTCAAGAACTTAGTTATTGCTGTTATGGGTATATCACGGAGTAGCAAAACCTATCTTTTCTCTAAAGAACACAGTACAAAAGTATAGCCAGGAGGGTAGCAGCCTCACTGTTTGGGTTGCAGCAGTCCTACAGTTACTAAGCAAATCAAGCCCAGGGATAGCAGCTGAGGTCATCAGGCAAACTTGCAACATCAAAGCAGGAATGAACCAAGAAATCCTTTCACAGTTTAGATGCTGAAATTAGAAGTAAATGTATAGCTCAAGTATAAAATAATGCCTCAGTCTGACGCTTAAATTGGGCTCCTGTGTCCGTGGGCAGAGGGTGTGTGGGGAGTGGAGGCCCCAGGTGAGGATGGTCAGGGCCATTCAGGTTTATCAGGTGTTAATCAGACCCCTCCTGGCCCTGATAGGGCATATAAAGAGAACGAAGGTCCCCTGCTGTGTGCCCGAATGAGCCGTGTAGAGTTGCAACTGCAGAAAGGAAATAGCTGCTAACGGTGATGGCCTTAGGGAAAGGTGTGTCCTCTTCCTTTCCTGGTGCTGTTTCAGTTCCACCATGCGACAGATCATAACCAACATCTACATTACATGTCTTGGAGGTGGATGATCTGGGTAGAATTATAAAAATAAAAGGGAAGCAGCTGCAGGGACGATAACTGCAGGGGGGAAAGGTGGGTCCTCTTCCTTTTATGTTCCGGAAGTTAGGAATACTTACACTTGCTTTGCAAGCTGTGATTTTCCTCGATTTGCATGAGTAAACACAAAGAGTGGGATTTAGGTTAACCTATGGTTGAGGGATTTGATTTACCTTTCTTGGTTACTAAATAATTTGAAAGGTAGCTATTTTAAAGTTTTTTTTGTTTTTTTTTTTTTAAGGAATTGCTTCTGCTTGGGATCTAGTGCAAGGAGTGCACAGTAACGGAGATACAGACACAGAATTCACGGGAATATGTCTGTATCTGGATAACAGATCTGAATGGTTTTGTTCGTAGTGCAACCAGGGGAAAACTCCTACTGGTTTCTGTATTGCTTTAATTTGCATTGTGTAAATTAGATAATGGAGAGATAAATACTCGGTTTTTAAGTGTTGTTTTCAACTGTTCTTTTGAGGCTGGGGCCTGCTAAGCCTTCTCACATCATACTGTAGCATAAAGGGCTCTTAATGCTCCCATCATTGTTAATTACATTAGTAATTAAGGACGAATCAAGCTGCAGGCTGTGCTGTTTTGGGCACTGCACAAACAAAGCAGTAATGTAAGTGGTAGTCCCTGTCGTGGAATGCTTCAGACTAAATAACAAAGATGGGAGGAAAAAAATCTACCAGAAATACCTGGAATGTGTTTTACTGAGCTTTTCTCTTGAGCCCCAATCCACAAGGATTTGAATGATTTTTTTCCTCCAGGTTTTGGTATTGTTGATTCTGATGTACCACCCTAATGCAGAACTTGCATTTCTGGCCCGTACCTTTCAATAACCAGTTATGTGTTTTTTCTCTTTCAGTGGGGACAGGTTTCCCTGCCCGTGCTGGTGTAACAGGTTTGCCTTGTTCCCCTCCCAGGTCTTTGTGCAGAAGGAAATTCCACTGCAAATTTTCCTCAGATGATACCAGTGCTGCTCTGTGCTTGGACTCAGTGCGTTCATTTTGTTCAAGTATTTATGGATTAAGGTCTCAAATAGTTGTGATGCAATTGTGTTCTCCGTTTCTGTAACATGTTCCGGGTGGATGTAGGGCTAAGGAAGGACAGCGGCCTCTGATATCCCTCTGCTGAGGGCCTGTGGAAGTAGAAGTTGTTGGGACGCTGTGGTTGTGCTTTAGGCAGCACGGCAGGCTCAGATATTCAAATACGTTGGCAACAGGAGGAAGAAGTACTCTGCGAAATGAGTTGAACAGCATGTCTCTTAGCTGTGATGTAGTCCTTTAAAGATATTAACGTTTAATGATGAGTGAAAGCAATGCCTGCTCCGTGCCTCGCTTCAAGGATAGTAGCATTCTACTCTGTTCAAACCAATGGGGATAAAATGAAATGCAACTGCATTCTTAGCATCGTGCTCATCTTCACCACTGTTGGAATCACTTCAGTTATCTGTTGTTTTTTCTGCTTACAGCAGCTGTGCAGTTATCAAAAGGCTCCCAGCCCTCTCTGAGCAGACTCTGTCCTCCTCAGGTGAATAAATGTGCTTCCCCCTTTTTACCCCCACGTAAATGTTTTCTGAAGCATAAAACAGGAAAAGGTCTTTCAATGTTTCTTGTAGCTGAAAAGCAGAAGTATAAAACCAGATTAAGTGACGCAGCTCAAATAAATGCTGTTGCAAAGGAAGATGCACAGAAATAAATCTTATTTCTCTGGCAAGGAAGCGAGCTGATTTCTGCAGGGTCTGCGTGACTGCTGCCGTACACATCTGGGCGCAGGCAGGTAACCTGATTATTTTCCTGCCCGTGCGCTGGTGACAGATGGCACAGTCAGTGCTCCTGGACGTGGCTTGGGGTGTGTGTGTATTTGGGGAGCTGAGTGACGGAGGAGAAGCCCCTCCCTGCAGGGCGTGGGTTTCCTTATTCACCGGGGCGGCCGTCCCCATCCAAATCTCCAGAACAGAAACATTTGCTTGAAAATTAAATCACAAAACCCGCGCTTTGTACGGTGACACAGCGGAAAGTAGCGGCACCCACAGCACAGGGACGGCACGCTCCCGCCGCGGGGGCGCGCATCCAGCGGCCGCGCTTGCGCGCTGCTCACCTCGCCCCCCTCCCTTATATAGCCGCGGGGCGCGCGTGCGCAGTGCGCCGGAGCTGTCAAGCCCCCCCCCCCCTCCCGCCCCGCTCCGCCGCCGCCTCTCCGCGCGGCGCCGCTCGGGCCATTTTGCGGCGCGATGAGGCGAGAGCGGCGGTGAGCAGCGCCCGTCCCGCTCGTCGGCCTCGCCTCGCCGCCGGGATCCGCTTCTTCGCGCGTGGGGAGAGAAGGGGAAGGAAGCCTCGCTGCGGGGCGCCGACCCCCGCCCGCCCTCCGCTCGGCGCCGGCGGAGCCATGAGCTGGGGCACGGAGCTGTGGGTGAGCGCGGGGCCGGCCGCGTAACGGGCGCGCAGGAAGGAACGAGAGAACGAGCAGCCCACGCAGAGCCGCGCTGCGGAGCGGGGCTGGGTTTATTTTGTGCTCTGCGTGTGTGTGTGTGTGCGGCTCTGAGGTGGGTTCCTATGGAGGGGGTCCGGTTTCGGGATGGAGCGGCGCGCCCGGCTCACTTCGGGCTGGGAGAGGCAGAAGGGAAACGTGGGCTCGGTCACAAAGAGGACGCGGTGCAGCCATGTTTGGGAGCGAGGAGCGCTGCGCGGGGCGGGGGGCACCGCCGTGGGGCTGCGGGAGCCGGGTTGTGTGCTGCCTGCGTGCGGACGTGCTTGTGTTATCCGTGCTAACCGCAGCCCTGCTGGGCAGGAGGTTGAGCGAGCATCCCGCTTTGCTGTGATGCTGTAGTTAGAAATACGCAGTAACTTGAGGGTCGGGTGCTCGCCGAGGGGTTGCCCTGTGTTTTTCAACGTTGCGGAGCGGCGGTATAGAATGATGGAGTACCGTAGCGATGCTGCTTTGATTCATTTGTTTAAGCATCTCTGCTGCACGGGATTGTCTGGGGAGATCTGCGGCTGGCGTGGCTTTCTGCACCATGTGTGCTTTGCGGGGAGATTAAACAGTCTGAATGCCGTTAAAGTGACCGCTCACTATCATAATTTTGACACAGAAGAATAAATTCTGTGTTCTGGAGATGGGCTTAGTGTCTGTTTTTTGTATTTTTAAGATTGTGGTCGATACTGAGATGTTTCTGCACAGGATCAAGGAAAGAAGTGCTTATACATGGCTGTTTCTGTTTAGTGTGATCTCTGCAGGTGTATGCGGTTGTGTGTTTGTAACATTTTTATCCTTAAGTTTTGTTGGTGAAATCCTGACTTTGCTATCTTCAGCAGCATCATTCCTAACGTCCTCAGTGTAGCCTGAGAAGCATAGCGGGTTATGGAGGAGAAAAATGCAGCAAGCAGGTGAAGTGAGGCTGGGTGCCGGGTTGGCAGGTCTTGTGTGCTGCATTAGGCAGAGCTTNGCGCATCCAGCGGCCGCGCTTGCGCGCTGCTCACCTCGCCCCCCTCCCTTATATAGCCGCGGGGCGCGCGTGCGCAGTGCGCCGGAGCTGTCAAGCGCTCCCCCCCCTCCCGCCCCGCTCCGCCGCCGCCTCTCCGCGCGGCGGCGCTCGGGCCATTTTGCGGCGCGATGAGGCGAGAGCGGCGGGGAGCAGCGCCCGTCCCGCTCGTCGGNAAGCATCTCTGCTGCACGGGATTGTCTGGGGAGATCTGCGGCTGGCGTGGCTTTCTGCACCATGTGTGCTTTGCGGGGAGATTAAACAGTCTGAATGCCGTTAAAGTGACCGCTCACTATCATAATTTTGACACAGAAGAATAAATTCTGTGTTCTGGAGATGGGCTTAGTGTCTGTTTTTTGTATTTTTAAGATTGTGGTCGATACTGAGATGTTTCTGCACAGGATCAAGGAAAGAAGTGCTTATACATGGCTGTTTCTGTTTAGTGTGATCTCTGCAGGTGTATGCGGTTGTGTGTTTGTAACATTTTTATCCTTAAGTTTTGTTGGTGAAATCCTGACTTTGCTATCTTCAGCAGCATCATTCCTAACGTCCTCAGTGTAGCCTGAGAAGCATAGCGGGTTATGGAGGAGAAAAATGCAGCAAGCAGGTGAAGTGAGGCTGGGTGCCGGGTTGGCAGGTCTTGTGTGCTGCATTAGGCAGAGCTTTGTGAATGAATTGCTTTCCAGTGCTCTTGGTATCTAGGGCAGAATGCTGGCATCCCTCTCTGTCTCCCCCCTTTCACTAGGAAAGGAACCGTGCACTCAGCTTGGGTTTCACGCGTGCCACTGCCTTTTGTTGAGCCTGGTGATTCTTAATCAAAATTAGATCTCTATTTGCCTTAAAAATTAGTATTTGTTTTAAGTAGTCATGTGTTGGTTATACAAACAGGTGTCATGAATTAAAAATGCCCGTTTTAGGGTGTGACTGGTGTAGAGCTTGCTGTGGCTGTTTGATGGACTGGAAGTTGGGGGGTAACAGGTGTTTCCAGTTGTTGTTTAGAAACTTAACATCTGCAGGAAGATCAGTGTTGTTTAAGTGGGCTTGTGTTGCACCCTGCACCTCTGAGGTGCCTATCTACCAGGCTGAGCACATGCTCGTGGGTCACTCCTGCGGTGTAACAGAGGAGAAGCCAGGAGGGGAGGGGAAGCTGCTGGCAGAAAGCCTCAGAAGTGCTGAAATCCGTTTGGCAACATGTAAGTTATTCCCAAGAGGGTGTTGTAGCCCAGTGGTGAGGTTATTTTGTTTCTCCGGGTTGCAAATGGTATTGCAAAATTCCTAGAGCTGTTTCACTTGAATGTAGACTCCAGTGCTGAGTTTCGTTTGTGAGCTTCACCCATAACCAGCAGAGGTTAGAGGTACTGGGGCAGCATTTGGATCCAGTGTGAGGGTAAATGCTCGGGATGGTGAGATCATCTGCAGCCTCTGAGCAATCGGGTGTCACAGAGCAAAACCTGAAGGTCTCATGTACAGGGCTGAATTTCCTGCATGTGGGTGGCAGTGGCTGGCAGTGCTGTGCTGCTTGGTGTGCCCAGTGCCTGCACAGCTTTCTGCCCATTGCACTCGAAACCTACAACAATCCAGGGGGAGGAGTGGTGGGTGAAGGGCAAAGTAGGACTGAAGCAGTTTGTTTTCCACTCCAGTTCAAGAGTAGCTGTAAGGGCTAGCAGTGAGGGGGTTAGAAAGCTGCTTTCGTGTTTGATTCTTGCAATTCACAATGTTTTCTAAATGTTCATGTGGTAAGTAAAGGTTGCGGGTGGGTGGGTATATAGATGCAACTTGTAGCTTCAGTTAGCTGCACTTTGGAGTCAGCAGGCTCTGAAAGCATACTCAGCTCTTTCTCCCTCTTTAGGTAATAGAAAGAATAGGGACACCAGTATGTCACATACTGCTACTCTGGAGATTGCTTTAGCTGTAAAATGCTACTGTGTTCTCTTGGGCTTTCCAACAGGGTTCTCTTCTGTGGGGTGAAGCAAGTGGTTGGAATTACATAGTGAGCTGTGCTAAAACTAACCTCAGTGCTTCACTCCTTGTCTTGGGTGGAAAGGCTGTGGCTGCAAGTTGGAGAGATTTAAGTTTCTTGATGATAAGGTTTGGTACAGTATGTGGTGTAGGGGAGGTATGTGTAAATTTGTGGTGAAGTGGTGCAGGGAAACCTCTGGCCCCTCTGAGCACTGTCACAGCATGGCAAGTGCAGGCAGAGATGTCATTAAATGTTGGAAGGTTCATCCTTTTTGCTATGAGTGTTTCAGGGGTATGGACTCTTCAAGGTGGTGAGTTCCCCCCCCCCCAATCCAGTAAGGATGTAAGTGTAATGAGGAGTAAGTGGGGGGATGTGATTTAATTGGTTTCCCTTGACCTTTGTGTGGCTGTATGTCTGCTAACAGCTCTCTCTGTCCTTTCAGACTGGAGAAGGTGAGTATTCTCTGTTTGCAAAGGGCTTAATTTGTTGTCCTTACGCAAGGAGCTCTGTTGGCCAACTCCTCACATGATGGGTACTTTGAGGACTGTGCCTTTTGTTTGTGCTGTTCCAGTGCACTTCAGTATGGAAAAAAATACAGCTTGTGCATATGGCTACTTTAGCTATCTGAGGTCATTCCATTTACAAATGTGAATTGTCTGTAAACTATTTGTGATTTAGAAAGTGATGTGTTTTTTTTCCCACAGTAATAGTAACGTTTCATTCATAGTATGGCACTATGTGGGTTCGTGTAGACCCTCTTTGTCAGCCAATGAACCATAGGTGCAGCTCTGAGCACTCGGGGCCATTTCCTGCAGGTAACTGATGGATCACTTCCACTCTCAGTACTTGCATTCCTTATTCACCGGCAGAATTTGTGTGTGAGCAGCTGTGATCTTGAATTTTCGTTGAATGTAGTATTGTTCTCTTGCAGTATTGTAATATTTATAGCACTTATGTGGTGCGTATAATGATGAGTCACATTCTGAATCTGTCTGGAGTCCTTAGGTGCTTGTGACCTCGATGGCATCACAGTGTAGTTATCTGGGCACTGTAGTCAAGTCCCATCTTAAATTTTAAACGAAGCCTCTGTTCCTGACAGCTTGTTCCCTGTACGAGGCTCTGCAGAGCTGGATCTATGTTTGATCTATTAATTGACGTTTTTCCCCCCTAAATCTAGTTTCGTTGCAAACACCGATACAGATGAGTACAGAAAATGAAAATCTGTCTCATGGTCCCTTGTGTGGGTGACCCCTGACCCCTGTCGCTCTTGGGTTTGTTGTTAAAGGGAAAGCATCCAAACTCTGATAGGACAAGGACACAGATGGGGAGTGTGACTGCCTGCTAAATCGCTAGTTGCCTCTGACATCTGAGTTTTCCTTCATCAGGCAATAGAGCTAACCTTCAAAGGCTGCTGGATGGGTTGTTTGCAACATAGAAAATCTGTGGGGATGGCAAGTGCTTTCTTGAAAAGTGAGTTTTACTGTGAGTTGACTGTTACAATGTATTCGACATCATTCAACAACCAGAGGCAGAAACCTTGTGTCTCCTTGTGTCTCCTAACCCTCTTTTCCCTTTGCGTTTCAGTTGACATTTTTTTCCAACTCAGTAACATCTTTTTAGATTTTACAGTTGGAGGAGGTTGGAATTTGACCTGCAAAAATGGCTGGGTGGCAGAGAATAGGGCACCCAGAAAGTGAATCAGCAAGAGGATGAAGAAAATTGAGGTCAGGGGGTAAATTCATCATGTTTATAATTCGGACTCATGGATTCTAAGGCTCTTTGTGAAAGTGGTGTGCAGAATGCTGGAGGTGGGAGCTTCAAAGCAAGGCATGCATTTCCTTAGCTAAACATTCAGCACAGGTCTGAGGCAGCAAAGATGTCTGACACTAATATCTCCCATGTTTTGCAGTGGATCACTTGCTGATTTAAGGGGTCGGCCTGTGTATGTAGATTACTGATGAAGTAATTGTTAAGGGAGATATGGAGTCACTGCGGAGCACTGTAGTTCTGCAGGGCACACCTCTGTGCTCTGCAGCTTGAGTGCGTGCATTTTAGATTAATGCTGTTGTAGTCCTTTTCCTGAGCTTGAAAGTAGCTGATATGCTTAAAATGTGAGATGATGTGTTGTGGTGGAACGCTCCTGGTGCTCTCTGAAGTCTCCCAGGATCTGGGTGTGTGTGAGGATTTGGCGTACAGGTCGTGGTGCTTCCCAGCACTGTGAGTAGAGAAACTCTGTGTTCCTAAGGAACTTGATGAGTCTGAGATATGTGAACTTCTGAGTAATTTCATTTACAATTCTGCTTTGCTTTAAGGATGAGGATTGCTATAATTCTGTCACTGCCTCTTCTCATATTTTCTACCCATTCATTAAAGAACAGGAGCTTAATGATCCTTCAGTGTGAGTCAAGGCTGCAGAATACCTTTTTTTGTTGTTCCTTTCCCCTCCTACTCACAGAATCTTCCCATTTGTAGCGCAGCTGCCCGAGATCCCCGGCTCTCCTGAACCAGTGGGAAGGCAGGCAAACCTGAGACAATGTTTTTCTGGACTCCTTGCAGCTCATTAGTGTTACTCATGTTGTGAAACATTCCTTTAAAGCAGGATTTCAAAAGCCGTGTTCCACATGAAGAGTAGGACCCACTGCTGGACTGTAACTTAATAATGCACTTTCCAGCAATCAACAACAAAGGCAATAAAGTGAAGGTAACCTGCTAATGAATTTTTGGAAACTCACTTTCATCCTGTCTGAAATAATGCTTCTGACATTAGTTATACAATGAACCTGATCCAGCTACCCCAATCCAATACTCTGTTGAGTTTCCTTAGCATTCATATAAATATTTTAAAATAACTTCCCCTTTCAATGTAATCTTACATTTTTCAGATGAAACATCTCTACTTCCTCCCATCCCTAGCAACCCCGCTTTTTTTTCCCACACTTTTAACACTGAGCTAGTTAGGTTGGTGAAAGGAAAAATGCTGTTGTCTCTTGACATACTGAGTCTTTGTGCTTCTTTTCAAGCAATGGTTTTGGCTCTGAAATGCAAAATGGTTAAAAAGTAGTGTGCATGTCTAGATGGGGTTTCTAGAGCAGTTAAAGCCTAGGAAGGAAATGCTGATTATTCAGGGTTTGTTGCTGAAGCAGCCATGCATGTTGCAAAGCTAACAGAGAAGCAACTTTATTGCAGTGTTGTCCTCGTCAATGTGGGGAAGACATGACCTGTTGCAGAAATAACCAGGAGCACAACAGCAATCTCCCAGCCACCCTTACAAACTGAGTGAAGGAATGCATCTTGAAATGGGAGTCACCACTGCTAATACCTGGTATAGAGCAGCGGTCCCAGCGAGCTGCTGTGTCCCGCAGAAGTGCTGTAATGGTTTATCACTGTTGTAGTGGAAATAGCATAGACTTCTCATTGCGAGCGTGTGTTGTCTGGCCATTTTGTGCCTTCAGGTATTCAACTGTTTTTGCTTGGTATCTGAAAGGAAAAAAATAATCCTTAAATTTTTCCCTCTTGGTGAGACGGGTGTGGGTGCTGCTAGTTGCTCTGTGTCTGAAGGGGAAGGGAGATGTGTGGTGTTTACCCCTCTGAACAGCAGGTACAACTTTCCTCATGAGTCATTCATTCTGGAGACTGGGAATTTTACTTTCATTGCACTGCACCTCTGGATATGCAGATAAGGCATTATTATCTAGTGATGGGAGGATGTTCATCCTGCAGAGATGTTATGAAGACTTGGGTTTGTTTTTTTTTTTACTAACTGGATTCTTGGAAATTTCAATGCTAGCTCCTATTAACTATTAATTTCTTATTGGGTAGATTGACTGGTTTTCACTCCCTCAGCCTACATTATTGTAGAAGTTGTTAGCTCTTTATTGTGGAGGTTTTTTAACATTTTCTGTTGAGGTCCTCTATTTTCTGCTGCTTAAAACTGGCATGCTCAAACTGCAGTTTGCTTATGCTTGCCTTGCATTTTTTGTATCTACATTAGTCAGGATTTTTCAATTGTTAATAGGGCTGGTGTATTGCCCGTACTAAATGCAATACCTCTTTGGCTCTGGAAAACTGTAGTGCTCCTGTTCGTTGAAGGAAGCATTAGAAATTTGGCAGATAATAGCTCTTGAACAGAGATGTGGTATTGAGAAAATCTGCCTGAATTAGGTGGACGTGCAAGTCTTTGGAAATCACTGCTGTGCAAATGCTCAGTGAGAGTATCAGTGCTGAAGGTGTAAGAAATTGTGGTGTGCCTGGTGCCTGAGCACGTTTTGGCTTGGGAGCACTCTGTGCAGGACAAGAAAATGGCACTGCCTGCAGAAAGCTGAGTATGCCTCAGTCCTCCCCTCCCAGGCTGGAGGCAGGGCAGGCCTTGCTGCTCTCACCTACTTCTGCTGGGCTGCATGGGGGAGCAACCTGCATCTGTGAGTTGGGAGACTGTGGGCTGCAGCAAGGAGCAAAAAGGAATTGAGAGCATGGCTGCACCATGTCACAGCAAGGGTCTGTCTGGCCAGACAGGGCTTCCTCAGTGACAGCCATCACAGCAGTGTGGAAGCTGAGCAGAATGGGAATGTGTCTCTTGCCATGCTCACCCAAGAGTGAGGAGTAGAGGAAGAGTTGTGAGCAGAGAGGAAGCTCCTTGATGTTTAGGTCTGTAGGTGGTGGGGTAGGAGGTGTGGAGCTCTGACTGAGGACTAGTCACAGAAACCTGCAGCTGCTTGCTTAAGGGCGTTTGGGTCAGCAAAGTAACCTGCCAAGGATGGTGGGAGTGGGGTTGCTTGAGGGGAGACAACTTGGTGATGTACTTGGTTCTGATTGTGAGCCTGGGGAGGATGAGAGAGCTGGGGCAAACAAGGAAAAAGAAATAGCAGAAATGAGCTCAGGAGGAGAAAGGGTATTTTAGCCAGAGGACAAAACTGAGAGTCAATTACCTACAGAGCATGTGGGGATAGTAGGGTTGGACTCTGGGTGGGACCTGAAATGCTAGCTAACACTGCACACCCTGTCTGCCAGCTAGTTGCAATGGGAGTGATGTATTAGGAATGGCAAATCATGAATATGTTGGGATCAGGATAAAGGACTGAGAAGGAAGAAGTGTGGGGCAAAGGATGAGCAGATGGTGAGAAATAAGAAAGAGTAGTGAGGAAACCTAGCAGCTGTTTTTGCATGTTTGGTTTCGCAGCATTATTACTTTTATGTGGCTTTTTCCATGTAATGTTTCAGCAGAGTTGACATACTGGTTTGAATGTCTGCATGTTGATTTCTGTGGTTGCATTTTGCATCTTTATTTGCTGTGCAAGAGTACCTGACTGCATCCCTGAGTGAGAGCTTTAACCAAAAGCATGTGCACTGCTGTTTTCCATCCACTTCTGTGCAGAAAGCTCTGAGGAATTGTCTAGCAAATTGATTTATAATACTTCCAGATAATGTTTTTCACTCTGCGTGATGTTTTCCTCTTATGCAGAGAATTCTGCTTGAACACACTTATGCTGTATTTACAAAAAGAAAGAATGACTGACACACAGCAACAAGTGAACACGAGGGCGTTTTCACAGACAAAAGTAAAATGAGGAAGGGAAATACTTCTTGCCCTCCTGAGGACTGCTGATCTCTCCAATGTGTGGGCTTATAGGAGTGGCATTCATTAAGAATGTGGAACTAAGGTTTTGGTGAAGGAAAAGGAAGACTGTCGGTGCACAAACCAACTTGTGATAGAGTGCTGCACAAACACCCTTTCACCTCTGTGACCATGTAATGGACTGAGATATTTTGCCTGTATGTTGTCACAGGAAAGGCATAACAAGAAGGGCAAGGGCAGAGGTTTGTGTGCTGCTCAGGAGCCTATATTTCCTCACGACTCCAGAGTATGAAACATCAATTTTTCACAGCGAGTGCTTTCTGGCATATGCTTTTAACATATCAACATTGAACAACTGCATAGCAAAGCTTTGCTTCAGTTTTTCATATGCGCAAAAAAAAAAAGAAAACAAAAAAAAACCAACCAACCTACCAACCAAATTTCAGCAGTATATAATTTCAGCAGTATATGCATGGGCCAGCAATTTCAGCGCTACTTCTCACGTCAGCAGCTGATCATAAGGACTGTAAAGGGGGAGTCACCAAGGCACACGTGGCTGGTGTGTGCTTCACCTGAAAACCAAAACTGTGTGCTGGGCAGACACACCAGCCTGCCCTTTAGGTAATGTGTATCACATGATATGTGTGACTCGGTTCCTATTTAAATCAGAGCCCTGGGGATTTACAGCCTTATTTTTGGAATGGGGGGTATAGGGTTGAAACCTTGCTATTTAAAGACAAAATAATGCCTCTGTGGCTGCATGCAGCCTTCTGAGATGCAATGAGGCAGCCCAGCAAACAAGCCTGGAAGCGTGCATCCCTTGCTGGTGCAGCACTGTCTGAGTGCCTCTGCACCTCCTCTTCTGCATAACTGCAGACTGTTCCCCTTTTCCCACTGTGGCTTCTGCTCTGATTCTTGCCTGCGTCATCCTAACACCAGTATTAAATGACATTGTTGAAAGCTCATTTTCCAGAGCTTCAACATGATTGGCATGAAACTATCTTGAAATAAGAAAGCTGTAATTATTATGAGGAGACAATTTTTTCAAGAAACCTGCTACTGTGAAACACATCCACCTAATTTAGGAAAGTTTGGAGGCTGGATTGTTGACGCTCTTTGAAAATGCTTCATCTCCAGTAGAAAGTTGTGTATAATAGTGCCAACCTTTAGTGTTTGTGGGAGTGTGTTGAACTGTTGCAGCCTACAAAACCCTTTTCTAGGCTGAGCAATACATTTCTCTTGGTTATTAGCAGTTGTTCCCAACCATTGAGAGTTACAAATAACATGTCACAGTTGTGCACTGCCTTCACACAAGGTCAGCAGGCTTTTCCTTTATATGCATGGGAGCCATACATGAAGTACAGATGTTCACATTGACTTAAGCACCAAACCTGTCATTGGCTTGGTATAGTTAGTTATCTTTTGTGGTCTGCTCATGGGTTAACCCCTGGGAACAAAACAAACCTGGAATGAGGCAGTGGGGAGCTAGAGCCTCTGCTTCTGGAAGAACCCAGCAAGTGGTTTTTGTTTGTTTTTCAAGTGTCAAAATAGTGGAAATTCAGAACACTATTTTAAAATTAGAGTTTTCCTTTCTTCATAATGCATTGGAGCATGCAGTGTTTGGAAGTTGCTGGCCAGTGGAGCAGTATTGATTTCCCTCTGGGGGTAAGGCATTCATCCAACCTTCCCAGCAGGGGGTGAGATTGATTCCTTAATCAGAATAGCAACAATCCATTCTGAAGCTTCCTCAAGGTATTAGGGCTAAATTAAACAGTCTGGGACTAATGTGTAAGCCCTAATGCACCACGAGAAGCTTTCTGGGATAAGGAGAATTTTGAAAATAATCAGAAAATGAACCCAAAACAGAAAGAAAAAGGCCACAGGCACAAATCACCCTTAGAGAAGAGAACTAATACGTTTTCTTTGTGTTGTGCAGTGCCTAATGCTCAGATTCTCTTAGGGAAGGAAAGGCAAAAAATACATGAACTACATAGCTCTATTCATTGTCTCCTTTTTGTACGTGCTCCACAGTCATTCCAAAAATAGATATGGTCACAAACAAATCTTAAATGAGTAGAATTAAGTATCTTAAAGCAAGGAAATACCGTGCTGGGGATTTCTTCCTTTGGTTATTTTTCAGCAGTCAGTACTTAGAATGTGGGTTCCTATCTATATTGTATTTGTCTTAATTTTGTAACATTTCAATACAGTGTTTACTAGTGTGCATTTACAGAGTCTGCAATTACACGTAAGTCTCTTGAGGATAAAAATGTCATGAGTGCATTCAGCTTTTCTGGAAATGCTGTCATTAGCTTGGAGGAGGAATGGAATAGTATGACTGAGCTTTATTCTGTGTATTAAGTGCTCATAAGTAAGAATTAACTTTAATGCATGAGTAACTTTGTTGGATGAACAAACTAATAATTATGAATGTCGTTTCTATACGGGAGAACTCAAACAACAAGAAAAAAAAAGGAGGAGGGAGGGGAATAGAGCACATGGCATTTCTTCTGTCTTCCTCTTTTATTACTGACTGTCTCATTTTGCCACTGTCTGCACACCAAATTAGGTAAACAGTGATTTTTTCCATCCTACAGCATATTGAGATTCTTTCCATAAAAGAACAAATCCACCCAGAGGACATGAGGGCTTGATGAAGGTTTCACTGTTTTCAGTGACCCTTGGTGAATCCTGCCTGTGAAGACCGAAGGAAGTTCCCACTGGAGCTGGCAGATGCTCTTTTCTTATAGACACGTGTGTTGGTCTTCCATTGAGATGAAGGTTCAGGGATGCTCTGTGGAAGTATTCTACTGTAACATCAATCTCTTTGGTCCTGTTGATTCAAGGCCCACCAGGTTGTATTTAGTAACCAGTACTCCAGTATTTGGGTTTAAGCATTGAGATTAGTGGGAAAAATGAACTCTTAACTCCATGTATCTTGGGCATGTGCAGTAACAGTTTCAAATGAACCAGAGCTGTAGCTTCTAAAGAAGTGGAAGGTAGTGTCTGAAGGGCCTCCTTGCCCTCCCAGTGGGAGGGATTGTTCTTCTCAAGTTGTGAGAAGTTCCCTTTCTTTCACTCATCCTCTCTGTATATAGGTAAGAGTGGATTTGTTTTCCTCTTCTCCCCTCTCTGCATCAGTCTGGTCCAGAGGCCAAACTTTCTTTGCCTGCTTGGCTGATAAAACATCTAACAGATTCAAGTCAATATCCGTTCATATTTTTGAGATGATTCAAATGTTCATCAAGCAAATGGTCTATCTGTGTTACAAAATAGGTGGAGAATCATGGGACGTTCAGGGAACTGTGTCCAGAAGCTCCAGTTACTGTAGGAAGACCAGTTGCTCTAATTCATGCTGGGAAAGGTTGGGCAGGAGGCCCCCGTTGTTCTTCCACAGCCAAGGGTGTTTCTTCTGTGCTTTGTGCTTTTCAGTCCAACAGACAAAGTGGCTTCAAAATGTAGGGGTTGAAAGCTGAAGTAAGGAAAGCAGGCCTGTGAGGAAGAGTGAAAGAGGAAGAGAAGGAAGATAGGGATGTGGTTGGTTTTGTTGTGTGTGGTGTTGGATTTATATTGTTTATTTTTTTTCACTTGTGAGAGTTGGTGCAGGTTACCCTGGGACTGGGAGGCTTCCTAGCATGGAACATCTATGCACTGAGATTAGGTTTTTTCATAGATATGCAGCTCAGTTTATTCAAGAATTCCCCTTTTACTAAGCACTTGGTGTGAAAACTATTTACAAGGTGCAGTAAGTAGCTGATCTTGGTGTTTAAGTCCAGATTTGGAAGATGGCATTTCTTCTTCATGTAAAGGCAAAATACAGAATCAAACAGAACATGTAAGTTTTCCAATCTTCTTCACCCAAGATAGAATATAAACTACTGTTCTATAAATATTAGGCTGTTAACATATGCTTTGAAACCATTGCTTTTAAATATGGTAAAATGTGATTTCTTTCAGCCCAGACAGAAGTGCAATGGAATAGACATGACAAAGGTGGCAAGAGAGCAAAAGCATGAACAGTATGTATACCTTGGAGGATTTTATCTGTAGTGAAATCTATTATTTTTGCTTAAGTTAATGCTTTTTTAATTTTACAGAGAGGATAAACTCATGGGATTTCTTTTTAGAGGACAGAGATAGCAAAGCAGTATGAAGCCCTTATGATAGTTTTTGTCTTGCACAACATTTGTGCTTTTGTAGAGATGCTCAGTTTGTGTGCCTTTACTTGCATGTCTCTTACTTTAGAAATGAGTTGTATCGTGCTGTTGTAGTACTAAGTTACACACTGGACCTTATTCTTCAGACCTTCCTCTTATAATTTCAATTACTTGAGTACTGATAGGAGCTAAAAGCCTGGTCTCTTTATTTAGGCACCCGTTGTCTGTTTGCAGTATTGCCTTTGTTTTTTTTTTTGAGGTTAATAAGAAACGCAGATCATCATGCTTAGCTGAGTATCGCTGACTGTGCTCTGAACATCTGTCGCTGTTTGCATCAGTGCCTGTGCGAGGCAGGGTGATGTTCAGGACCTCAGGTCCCTTCTCAGACATGCTTTTCTAAAACATTTTTGTCTCTCATATCCCCTCTCAAACTGTTCCAGTTCTACATGCAGTTGTGTTACGTTTCAGACTTGAGCTCTGGTAAGGTAAATTTTCTCTTTTCTGATGTTCAGAAGCGGCACCAGTTGTTCTGTTCCTATCTCGTTACGTTCCATTGTCTCCCTGTGCATCTTGCTTTCTGTGAGTAGATTATTTCTTCTGATAGGTGCTGCTTTTCTGTTTCTCTCTTGCATTGCTCGTAAGATTAACCCGAGTGACTGCACACTTCAGAATTCGAAAGGTGTGTTTCCAAGAATCGTTGACCAAAGCATAGTGTGATAACCTTGCAGGTTTGCAGCTCAGGGTCAGGAAGTGTTGTGCTCACCCAAAGAAGGCATCTTAGGGGTGAACAGAATACACCAACTGTCGCAGAAGTTGAAATAATGTACTTTAAATAGGACTCTAGAGCAACTTGATGGTCCTAAGTTGCCACCAGGTGATGTAGGATAATTCTGGGGAGATTTCTTATGCAGAATATCCTTGTTTGATCGCATCCTTCAAACAACTCTTACTTTCCCATGAAAAAGAAATCACAAACACACAGCCATCGTATCACTGTCATCCACTGCCTTCTGCTTGAGTAAGCTTGAGGTGCTGTGCTGTTCCAGAAGTCCCACTATGTTTAATGAACATGGGAGCTGATATTGTAGCTGTTGTGATCCCATCCCCACTGTGTAACTCAAGGACCTGTGGGCCCTACCTTGCAGGGTTGGAAGGGTGCAGTGTGTGGCATGGAAGGACGTGGGGCTGGCACACAGCTCTGCAGCCTGCCCCACCTCCTGGCTCTCCCAGCCTGGGGAGCTAATAATCATTTCTGTTGCACCTACTTTTGTTAAGAGAGGTTTCTTTTGTTTTCACATTGTAAATCAGTTATTGTTCTGAGATAAAAAATCAAGTTAGCTGTTTTTATTGTGTCTTGTATGGAAAACCAATGCAGAACACTGGTAGGTACCCAAAATACATTATCTTTGCTAGAATGGCTGTGTTCACTGAATGCTCAAAAAAATCTGTGCATCTCAGCCATGTTTCAAAGAACTATTCTTCCAATGCGCTAATTAATTGCTTCAAATAAATAGTCATTAAAAAAAAAGAAATATGGCTACATCAATATTTAATGGCATCTACTTGAAAGTCTCCTTGTCTAGGCTTGTATGGTTGAGTGGGGGTGTTATTTACATATCCCTGTGGAAGAGAACAGAATATGTGTTTTCTTTTCTTTTATGGAGCTAATTATTCCTTAAAGAAAGAATTGAGATACCTGAATGGCTGTGCTCCAAAGCAGCAGGCAGCAGCTTCATCCCTCTCTGTAGTCAGTTGTACTGTGAACCCACACGTTGGCATCACCAGTAAGCTGCTTTGTGTCTCAAGACTTTGTACAACTTGTAGGGTTTTTGCTCCACGTGGACTCTTACTGGGAAGTCCTTTACTTTGAAACAGAGCAGACAGTTGTTTGCTTCCTCCCACAGCCAGGGCAGAAAAGAGCAGCACTGTGCTCACCATCCTTTTGGATACTCTGTTTTGTTATTGCTATGATAGGACAGCCCGGTTAGCACGTTCTAATGGAAGCATTCCCTCTGTTTGTTTGGATTTTATTTTGTTGGGATAGTCTTGTGCTTGATCTTCCAAGAACATCAGAAGAGTGGAAGCCAGGATGATGTGACAAAGCTTCACTGTGCGTGCTCAGTGCACAGCATCCCTGTGTACGACATGACCTTAGTAAAGCACTTAGTTAAGAGTACTCCTGTAGAGCACTCTGTGCTGTAATGCTGACACCTCACTGGCAGCTTTCTGTCACTTCAGTTATGATAGTTTTAGTAACATCAGGCCATGGTCTGTGTTAGTCATTTAACTGATAGCATCACTGCTGTGTGGTGGTCTCTGTGTTCATCTTTGTGACGGAATGCCTGTCATCACTGTCCCAGTAATCAGCCCGAAGTACAGCAAGCTGCTCTCTGCTGGAAAAACTGTAGCGCTCTTTCAGAAAATATCTTTGGCACCTCAGATTTTTCAGCCTGCTAACACATTCAGAACACAGGACAAGCAGCTTAAGATCTGAATGAGATTGTTCACCAAATGAATTGGTGCAGCATATTAATTTGCTAGCACTTCTAAATGCCTTCAGTGTTACAAGAGTCTGCAGTGTCACAAAAATACCAGGAGCTTTGTTGGCTCTAAACTACTTAGAAGAGAGTTTTACATTCTTTTCTGCCTGCTGTAGCCTTACCAGCTTTATAAAGAATGTCAAGATCTGTATTTGAGAAATGTTTTGCATTCTGAGCTTAGCAAAGTAAGAACCTTTTCCTGGTAGTATTAATGGTCTTGGAGTTTCATTCTGCTCTGATTTAGCTCCTTACAATTACATGAGGCTCATGTTAATGCTTTTATGTAAATGGGCACGGATACATTTATTGCGTTGTTTACTAAGCATTCAGTCTCAGGAGTTAGTTTTAGGATCTACGTAGGCGGAGTAGTTGCCTTTACACTGTGATGGTAATGGGCTGGATGCTGTCAGCCTGGTGTTTTGATGTGTACTTTCCATTGCGCCGATTGGGGTTTGTGAGTTGGTATTTAATGCTGCAGCAGAACTGGTGTGAAACTGAACTGTTATTTCGTGTTTCCTTTGTGTAATTTACCAGCACCCCCTTCTCCCCCAAAGACGTGATTCAGTCCAGCAGCTCTGTTCATCTCCCTCTTCCCTGAGGTTTTTAAACTTCAGAAATTTGTGAACTTGTTTTAATGTATAAAGTCAGTGCTTTTACTTAAAGCCATGTATGTTGGTGGAAATTACATAGGTGGACAAAGCATAATCTGATTACCTGCTGCAGCAGAACTTCACATCCATCGGAGGCGTGTGAGCTCATAAGCAATTGTTCAGAACTGGGGACTGAATGTCACAGCTGCACATTTAAGAATGGGGTGAAAGCATTTGGTGCTGCCCATTCTTACAGTAATAATGGATTGAGGCAGATGCGTGAAACCGGGGATGGTGTGTGGGGGGCAGAAAGTGGTCAGACTGGTGTGACAGACATGGGGCTTTTAATCTGTGCTTCGATAAGCACTGTTGTAATTTGGCCAGTGCTTTTGTTTCATGTCTGTCTTAGAAGCTAGATTAAAAGAGAGGTTCTTCCTGATGTAATTCCCATTAGGGTTGTGAGGATACATGCTTAATGAAGCATTGTGAGGATTCGGAGCCTCAGTCGTGGTGTCATTACCATTGGTATAACATGTTTTCTAACATATCCATTTCTTTTTGATGGAGCCAAGGACATGAGGTTGTTGTTTCAAACAAACTGAGTGACCCGCTTTTGCACAGCTAGACTTGCCTGTCCAGGATGTGAGTGGAATGGCCTTGCTGGAGGAAGCAGTTCATATTAAAAGGATCAGAAGATGCTGGATTACTCAAAATGAAATGTTATCTGTTCGTGATGCTTAGGCTTCCAGGTCATATTGGTCAAAAGAGAACCTAATTGTTGGTTTATTTCCCTAAAACGTTCTGTCTGGCTTGGAGGTTTTGTAGGAAGCCAGGCTAGGTTTGTACAGACACCAGATGCCCTACTTACTTTCTAGAAACTGTAATTTTAGTTTCTGTTGGTTAGTGAGCTGAACTGGAGCTTTGTCCACCGGAGCTCCCAGCCTGGCTTTGCTACAGACGTGCTGAGGGCATGCTGGCTGGGCTGTGGCTCCCCGCGTGCCTCGGGTTTGTCCCCGTGCCCCTGTGCCGGCCCCTTGGTGTGCAGGGGCTGCTGCCAGAGCTGTGGGAACTTCGCTGCTTCTACCGCTCCTTTCATGCCGACTCGCTGAGCATTTCCCACGTATGGATGAGAGGGATGATTGTGTTATATTTCCATGCGTTTTATCAGCATCATGCTTAAAGGATAGGGGGCGTTTATTTCTTTCTATCTTACAAAATACAATCTCTCTGCATGAATTTTCTTTTTTTTAAGTGTCTGTGTGATTGGTTGCTTTCATCTCTTCCTCTTGAGATGCTTGTGATCGCCCTGTGCCTCATGGGGAGCTCTGTGGCTCAGGCACGTTCCCCACGTGGCTGCAGCACAGCCACATGTGTGCTGCCCTATTGCCAGCAAACTCGAAATGTATGTGGGAGAACTTTCTTTTGTATTGAAGGATGCAATTTAATTGGTTCTTGTATGGTAATTTGCTTCATTAAATTATTCATTTTCACTACTGAACAAATGCTTTGTGTGCTTTTGGTGGGTCGGCATTTTACACAGCATTTCCCCCTCTTTATTCCACCTACTTTGGTGCATTCATTTAGTTTTTGCTGGGATCTTGTTACTGAGAACTGAGAGAGGCTTCTGCTGGGGGCCCAGAGGGACCCTGTGTAGCTTCAGAGAGGCTTTAGACAGTGATTACTTGGTTGAGGGAAATGTGATTACTTTTCTTCAGGTTTAAACTTTGACATGAGCTCACATTATAATGAAAGTGAGTCGTACCGCAGTGCCTGAGGACGAGCATGTGAGAATGAGTATGTGGTCTCTCCCTCCAGAGGAAAAGATGCCATCACTTATCAGAGGATACTTATTTCTTACTAGCAGTAGCTGTGATGCACTGATGTTTCTGATTCCTGCTGAGATATGTGAGCAGTACAGGTGCCACATGAGCGTGAGTTTGGCCGTGTCCCAGTCTGTCCGACGTGGGTGGATTCTGCGCTCTCATCTTTTGCACCCGAAAATTCAGCTGAAAGTTTGAGTATTCTATGCAGGTAGGATCAGCCTGGAAAAATGCAGACAAAAGGCCTTGTACTCAGAAACAGTGCAGTGTTTGCACATCCAGCAGGGGTTAGTCCCTGATCTGAGGAGATGATCACCCAGAAGCTGAGATAAGTAGTAGGTAATGGGAAGGATGTTAGCTGAATGTCTGGGTTGCTGATTTTGTAGCTGTAGAAAGCATTGGGTTGTATTGTATTTAAGAAAAACTGTGTCAAACCCCAGTTTTGAAGTGATCAACTTTGTGCATAAGATTTAAGTTGGCTTCATGTGTAGCTTTGCAGACATTTAAAATGCCACGTGCTCAGAATATCTTTGTTACAAAAAGGGGAAGTGTCGTTCTACTCAGTGCATCAGATTTCCTGAATCATAGGAATTTCTGAAATAAGTAAGTAGAGGAGTCTGGATGTCAACTATTTCTTGGGTCAGAACAGCAGCACCAGATCTAATTTTTGGGTTGTAAATGGAATGCAGTGGCAGATAGGAATACCTGAGCCGGAGTGGTAATCTTATTTGGTCCCGAGTGTGAAGTGGCCCTTGATAATTTGAGGACTGTATTTGTAATGTGATGGTATTTAAGATATTAAATGCTTTTTGAACCTCATCTGAAAAGGAGTACTTTAGTCTTTTTACTTTAGTATTTAACAGCTGTTAGGTCCATTTAATTTGGAAAAGACAGGAGGAAGCAGTCTGTTTTGAGACCTTCCCCTTTAATTAAAATTTCAGGGAAGGACCGTGGATGTGGTTGAAAAGGGCCTTATTTTTTTTGACCTTGCATGTCTCCATTGCTCCAGTTTAAACAGAAGAAAAAGTCATAGAAAGCATTTAATGATTCTGGGTGACAGCCACCAGCAAAGCAGAGTTATGGCAGCTTTACAACATTGTTCTTTTCTGAGCTTTGGTGTAAATGTCCCAAAAGGACCGTGCTTACAGGGAGACCCTGCTCAGCTCTCAGGGCTTCACAGCTGCAGGAGGAGGCAAAGAGGGCAAAGGGCCCTTCTGTTCTTTTTGTTCTTTTTAAAAATAAAATTATTCTTGGTACATTATTTTATAGATATGTTAGAAACTATATAAAAACAAGACTTAAGACACATGCTCACTCCTCCAGTTGATAGGTGAAGTATTTAATGGAAATGAGAAGATGAGAGATGGAGTGTACCAGGCATTGCTTTCTTTTATATACACAGCCCACGTGGGCCATGTTTAGAGAGAGAAAGATCCAGGGCTTTTCATTTTCAAAGCTGAAAGTTCACTCATGTTGTCGTTTGAAGTGGTTATTTTATTAAAACTAAACAAAAACACAGCCCCCAAGTGTAACTGTTCCAAAGGCAACAAACGGGATGGGATTGAAGTTCAGGGTTCCCCGAGTTCCAGCTGTATCCTGACACCACCACCATCCGTTTGACAACACTGAAATCTCGTGCTTTGAGGACCCATAGGGCTGCCTGGGTTTGGCTCATGATGAATCTAGTGTGCCATTGGCTCACTGGGAAGTTGGTTATTTTCCCTTAGAAGGCCAAGTACTGTTCCTGTGGATGAGATCCTTATATTGTAACTGTGTATAGCTTTTTGTAAGAGGGCTCGATGGCCTTCGTGTGTCTTTTTGTTAAATGTATCAGCGTGCTTGTTTGCTTTTCTATTGTGGTCACCCCTGCCATGGGCAGGAACGCTGTGCTTCCTAATTAGCACGCAGTTACGGAAAGCTGTGTGGGCAGGAGATGCTGTTGTTCTTTATTTTAACAGCTGGTATTATCGAGGGAGGGATTCGCAGAGTGGAAAAAAAAAACAAAAAAAAAAGAGGATGAAAATCAGTCAACAGTTAATCCAGAGATACGGGCAGGCACCAGGAGATTTACTGGGAGTTAGTTCCAGAGGTGCCTTTGTTCAAATTACTTCAGAATAGAAGAACTGTGTTAAATCGAGGAAGTGTGATGGTGCTGGGGAAGATTGAGAAGTTGCAACACTGTCAACTGAAAAACCTTCCTGGAACAACAGCGACATATATTTAGCTTTGTTACCATGCTGCAACTCCTGAGGGAGGCAGCTCGGGTCTGCAGCCCGTGATTTATGGCGTCCCAGCAGCAGGGGATGCGCACCAGAATCGGCCTGCTTTCAAAGCTCTTGTTTATAACACACAAGAGGGACGGATCCCCGTGGGTCGCTGCAGTTCTCAGTCTGCTGCTCTGGATACTGTCAGCAAAAACGCAGTCCTTGTCCCAGCCCTCTTCCCCCAGGACAAGCAGAAGGAAGAGGTTAGCTTTGTTTGTTTTGTCTCTTTGTTTTTTAAATGAGTCCTGTGGTATCATTAACGCTAATGATAGAGATGCATCATCTCTCTGGGCCTCAGTAGGACTTAATTGTTATCAGCCTTTACTTAGGCTTTGCTTGGCTAATGAGTGAAGAAACCTATTTGGATTTTAAGGTCTTAATTCTGCTGTTTTTTCCCCATATTTCTGACAAATAAGCCAACTTAGGTTGGTACCACCTAAAAGAAAAGCAGCACGTGCATGCTTATCTCCAGTGTAAGTAACTGACTGTGTACAGAAAAAGGCTGAACTGCGCCTTTAAGTATGGTTGGTATTTCTGACCTTACTTCTTGCCATAGTTGAGGTATTATTACTTTGATCTTTAAGAGCTTTCTTATATCCTGGGTTGTAATTTGCACATTATATTGTATTTTGAAACAAAACTCTGTCCCATTCTGGGATTTCTTGTGTGTGTTTTATAAGTGGAGCTGTGTGCTTGAAAAGAAGTGTTCATTGCTGAGCGGTCTCTTTGTGACAGATGGTTCTCATTGTGGCGAACTCACGCGGTGCCTCAAACCTCAAAATGTATAAACTTATTTGGGGGGAATGAATTGCTGCTGCAGCATGGCCATCTATGAAAAGCACCATGGACATAGCAAGTGATCTTCTTTGTGTCTTAGGTTTTCTGTATTTGAAGGAAGCTATGTTCATTTCCAAGAACGTGCCATTTTGACGCGTTGTAAGATGAGGGTTTCCTCTTCTGGGAGATGTATGCAACTTAATTTGAAGCAACTCCTGCTGTAACAGATGAGTTGTGTCAAGTGTGTGCCATCACAGTTTGGCTTCTCAGGCAATTGAATAAAACTCCACCTATATGTTTCTCTGTACTAGATGCTTATCCTTGTGTGCCAGCCAGGTCTGCACATCACAGCCTCTGTTCTAAGAAAGCCAGGCTTCCTTTTAGCCTGCATGCACAAGCATGCACGAGGGCAGCCTCACTGTCCCTCTCTGTCTGGTTCCCCTTGGTTCACTTGCTGTTTCTCCCCTGTTGCTCATCAGCTCTATCCCAGCTCAGCTCTTCACATCTACTGTCCCCTCCCCAGCACCATTGCTCTGTCTCATCTCACAGCCACAGCAGCAGCCACATCCTCTTGGGTGGCACATCCTCTCACCTTCCTTCCTGCCCACGTGCTCTGTTGCTAGCAAGGCACCACAAGCTCTGCCTCACCACATCCTTAGCAGGATGCAGCAGGCCAAGGGGGAGGAGAAGGCTCAGTTTGGCATCAGGATGATGAGGTGGAGAGTTCGGGATCTGTCCAATGTGGGCTTTACTGGGGAAGGCCGTGGAGGGGCAGAAGTGACCCCCTGGAACTCAGGCAGCTGGCTTCTGGTCCTGCCAGCAGTCCTACCAGCAGCACCTACTCACACAAAGCAGTGCTTCCAGTTCATGGCTTGAGCTTCAGCAGAGAGCTGGGCATTCAGATTATGAGAACTTGGCCAGCAACAGCAACAGCTGAACTTTCACAGAGAGGTTCCTGCTGCGAACCACGTGTCGGGTTTTGCAAAGCTTCCATAATGAGTGTCAAAGTGGGTCAGCAATGCAAGTGGCCGGGCCATGCTCCCAGTGACCTGGCAGGTGAAGGTGTCCTGGTGCCAACCTGATCCACACGCTGCTTCTCGGAGAGCTGCTCTCCATCCTATCTCTGCTCACAGACCTTGCTAGGCCTTGTTTTGTGCTGAGGTTTGCAGTCAGGATCCCTGCTGCAGAGCTTTGGGCACGGTGTTGTAAGTACAGCAGGCCAGCGTTCCAGTTGGAGTTATAACCACAGAGCTTTGTCTTCTTGTTCAGTGTTGCAGTTCACCTCATTCCCTGTCAGCCCTGATGATCTCATGCTCCCAGAACTGCCCTGGCCTCTGTGACTGCAGTTTTTGTTGTACTCTCCATGTGCTGGTCCCTGTACGCTCAGTGACTTCCAGTGCTTGTTTGTCTTTAGCTGAGTTTCCATTCAGGTAGGTTAGGGAGGGCATGGCAAAACCTGCCTGTGAGACAGCACTTCTGCTCCGTTGGCAGGAGGGGTCACTCTTGAGTTTGTGGAAGGTGGTGTTTGGGTGGGGATGAGCAAGGTTGGTCCCTTACAAGGTTCCTCCCTGCTGCCACCCTTTGTGCATGGCCATACTCCTGAAGTGGGGTGACATTATTTTATACCCCGGATAAACCTGGCATTAGGACTGGAACTTGGGTTGCTTTGCAGCTTCAGCCGAGGGCAGAAAACAAAAAGGCTTTTAAGGCTGAAATGCAGATTGCTTAACTGCCAGTATTTATTGGAACAAGTAGGACTGTTAGAGATGAGTTTATCTAGCAACATGAAACACATTTCAACATAAAATGTGGTCTGTTTCCACTCCTGGTTGGTGACTTTTTTCCCACCTGCTTGGATTGCACCAAGTTTCCTGAAAATGCAGCAAGGATATGGGTTCTTTCTCTCATCTGGGTCAAGTTCTCAGAAGAATCAGAAGAGGTAAAAGAATAAAAACCTTTAGGTCCATATGGAAAATGAGTTTAAAGGTTGGAGATAAAGAGGAAATGGAGGTGTGAGAGTAGAGCTCAGAGTTTTGAGGCTAAAGGTGGAAGGTCCATAAGAATTTAGTACTTGAAAGTCAAAATGAAATGAAATACTGATGAACGGAAAATTGAAATGAAAAGTATGATCATAAACAGTTTTGTAAACGAGAACCGGATGTGCTAAGCTAATCCTCATTACCCATGCAAAGCATCCAGTAAAAGCACAGCATCGTTCGAGCACACATCAAAAAGAGATGCTCTCCCCTTCCCGTCGATTTGTCAGTGCTGCCAGCCCTCCTCACCTGTGCTGCATGAAACAGAAGGTCAGTGTCCTGTGCTCACCAGTACAGCACCGATGTTCCTCTTGTCCTTTGCAGAGGGTCTCAGTGAGCACAGTGACAAGAGCCGTGTGTCTGTACCTCATGTATTCTTGTCGTTGTTAGTGTGCCTGAGGGCTGTGACATTTGCATGTAGCTTTACTGTAGGTCTGTGTGGATCTGTGCATCTGAGCTCTGTTGGGTTCTGCTTTTGCTGTGGTGCCATGTGGGACTTAACTGCGCATGGGAACCTCCTGACAGCTCTTTATTTTTTATTTTCCTTAAATTTGAAGTTGTTAAGGTGCACTTTAGGAAAAGAAAGTCAACTGGAATTTGAAAACTTTGCTGTGTTCTCGATCTTCACTTCAACAGTTTTTTTTTTCCTAAATAAACGTGTAAGATGATTTTAGTTCTGTTGTTAAAAAGAGGGAGAAGGTATAAACCAGAGTTAAAAAAAAAAATAGCATTAAATCCCCCTGTTCTAAGGCACTTTTTTAGGAGGTGGATAAACAAGCAACGGTGGAGAAATGAAATGGAATTCCCTGGAGAGTGAGGCAGTAAAAAGTCTTAATAAGTATTTTTAATTTGTAATAATCATGTGTCTCTTCTTATGTTGCTGGATTAGAAACTGAGGAGGATTATGCTAAATACAAAGGCTTTGTTCTTCTGTTCCTAGCTCTGAATTTGCAGCATACGCATTTGCTGCTTGTCTTTGTTTGGGTGTTAATTGTCCCTCCTGGCACTGCTGTTACCTGTGGGATACCTCAGACACTACCACCCAGGTGTGATCCCAGCAGATCTGAACGAAGGACCCAGGATTAAAACTGCAGAATGTACTGACAGTCACAGTTTCACTCATGAGAAACCAAGCTGACATTCTGAGCTTCTGCTGTATGGTGCAGCCGTTCTGTTTATGAGAAGTGCTCACTGAGCGCAGGCGCACATGTCACCTTGCTGCAGAGGCCTGAGGTTAGAGCTCAGGGGAAGACCAAGGACATCCCTTAATTTCTGATGTAGCTGAAGCCCATTGGTGACAAATTATTGCCATTGTTGGGTTCAAATGAGTCCTGAGCTGAAGGATTTCACAATGAAAGCTCTCTTGAAGGGAGTATCATACTAACCTGATCTCTAAAGACAGCAGGAATAACATTTGCTTTATTGCTCAATAATTGGTTGTACTCCATGTTATGTGGCTTAGGAATGGGAACAGAGCTTTTCTTTGCTTCTTTTATTTCCTTTTTTTTTTTTTAATGGCTAACTTTCTTCTTCCCAGGAGACTTTGCTGTGCTGGGGAGTGTAACATCAGGAGAATAGTTGAGAAGTGAGAGAATCTGACAGCTTAAAGTAGCAGCTAAAGCAAGGAAAAGCAAATAGACAGAACTATTTCCATTTTAAGCATTGTTGGTGTAAAAAGCTTGCAGCTGAGGTTCAGAAAGAATGCATGAGCATGAAGTTCTTTGGGCGGTGATAAAAACACTGGGAGAGAATTAATGGAAATAACCAAGAAGTCAGAAACACTTTGCCTTTGGGATGAAGTTCCCAAAGCGCTCTGGCTGTTGGGCTGCCTGATTCCCATTCAGCTTAGCGATGCCTTCTCCTCTTTTGAGCTTACATTTTTGTATGTGTGTTGGGGAGTACATTAAGCAATGGAAGGACATGAGGACACGGTTGTCTGACGCAGCTTGTGCTCAGCTCTGCAGTTCCTCTCGTGGAGCCTTGGGAGTCGTGCTCTGTGTTGGGCCATTTGGGTGCTGGGAAAGGCAGGCAGTGTTTGTGCTGGCATGTGTTGTGGGGGTGGGAGCTGCTGGAATCTGACGGAGGAGTAAGTTACAGCCGCCTGAGTGTTTAATTATGTGCACTTCTGTGTCAGTCGAAGCCCCGCTGCTCCTTGCAGTGAGAAGTGTGGGGCTTTGAAAATGGAGGAGTTTGGGTTTGGCTCTCCGTGAGTACACTGGTCTCTGAGTCAGAGGAAGGCAGTGAGTCCTTCTAGAGGAGGTTTTGGTGCTTCTTCCTTACAGAAGACAGGTGCAGGCTGGCCTCCTGTCCCCCTGCACTGGTGACAGCCTCCTCACTGAATGCTGCGTCATGCTCCTTGCTTTGTTTGCTTGCTTTTGTCAAAGAATGCTAAAGCCTTATGGAATTTGTTTTCTAATGCCTTCCCCTCATTGCAACAGTGAGGACGCATCAAGAAGCAATGGAGGAGAATGTGTAGAATGACATGAAAAGCTGAGACAGCAGCTCATTGAGGTACCTGCCCAGCTGCAGCACATCTGCTGAACGTGCATCCAGCCCCTGACAGTGCTGCTCTGATCAGGCTGTTCCTGGCTCACAGCAGTCCCTTCCCAGCTGTGGCACAAGTTCTCACCAGCTCCACTCTTGTTCTGTAAGGCAGATGCTTCCCCAGCTGCTAGCTTCTTCCTGGCTTTCCTTGGGATGTGGGTGCTTTTACTGAGCTTTGTGTTCAGAGATCCTCATCCAGTTTTGCTCTTTGAGTACAAGAAGCTTCTTATACCTGGTGCTAAAAGTGCTTAAGTGAACCACGGTAGTAGCTGATGTACTGCAGCACTGTCCTCTTCATGATTCTGGGATTAATTGCTATAAGAGTTTGCTTTAAGCTCCTTTGCACAAATTCTTGTTTAGTACCAATTGCACATGCCAGAGATATTGCAATTCCATGAATTGAAGATTACCTTTACAACCTAAGTATTGCGTACCCTCTTTTGTCCCTGTGCTTCATTAACTTTAGCATAGAGCCGTTGCCTCGCTGAGCAGATGGGGGATGCAGGGAGGGCATGGATGTCTTTCCTTTGAAATCTTATGCTCCCAATTTTTTACTGACTTTATTTCATCCTCATGGAACACAGGAAAGTACTGAATACAGGATATGTGACCCCAATATAAGACATCACTGTGGGGTGTTGGTGGCTTGCTGAAATAATGCTGAGGCCAAACCTGGAAGGATAGAAACTGATCTTTAGTAAAGTCTGCAGAAAGGAACTGACTTCCACCTTTGCCTTGGCTCCTGAAAGTGGAGGTCAGTGCTTACAGGTTATCTGGTCAGGGTTGTTCTGGTTACCACTCAGTGCAGGACGAGCTTCTTTGTTTGCTGTATAAATAGAAAAGTCAGTATGCTCACACGGTCAGCACATCTGACAGCCACACTGCTGGGGGTTCACCTCTGCTGCTCAGCATGGAGCTGGCTTTCTCCAGACCTGACAGAGTGAGGCTCCTGAGGCAGCCTGGCAGATTGATCCACGGTGCAGTGGGGCAGAGCAAGTCATCAGCCTGGAACAGCCTTCAGGTTTTATGCATTCTTTAATCTAAATGGTGCTTTGAGGGAAGTGGTGGTGGTAACAGAGCTGCATATTGCTGGTGACTCTTGTTCCAAAAAGCACCAGGCATAGACAAGGCACCAGTGGGATTGCTTTTCCAGGGTGAACCTGCTCTTCCTGTGTGCTCAGCGCTGTTTGAACCCTCTCCAAGGGCAGGAGCTCCTTGAAAGGCATCCCATCCTAACGGGGCCCTGACCTTTCCTCGTTGGCTACAGTTCGGTTAAGATGCTTGGTTAGTTTCTTGCTGCTTGCGTGGTGTATCTGTGTGATAAGGGTGGTTTAATTTGCATAGAGGGGATAGTGCATGGATTTCCCTCCCTGAGACAAGTTGGGAGCATTTGTGAGTGTATGTAAACTTGTCAGCAATGGACTGCTCTACGGGGTATTTATTTTATGTGCATGTGTTTATGTTAAATAATGTAAATAGTGGAAGAGCAGAGCGTGGGATGACTGCGTGACCTCTTGAGCAGAAATCCTAGGAAGGCCGTGTTTGTAGCGCTTTCTGCCGTAGTCACAGTGATTGGGGCTGTGGATGTGAGGCTGTGCAGGAGCTGCCTCGCTGCAGAGCTGCTTCCTCCCTGCAGCCCCGTGGTGAGCAGAGCTCTGCTCCGTACCCCGGCTCTGTTCTCCCCAGCTGTGAAGTCTGTTTGAAATAATGATTTGTCTACATGCAAATATGTGCTGGCTCAGTACACATCTTCCCTTTCTGCAGAAGATGTACATCACTCTTTTTGAGTGAGCGAGGTTACCTTTGGTGCAAGGGTGACTGCTGGATGTCACGGTTTTATTCTGTGCCGTTTTGAGTTTTTCTGTTGCCCTCAACCATTTCACATGGCTCCTGGAGCACAAGTCTTAGAGGCTCTGTACTATTTTGGTATGTGTACACTTGCCCTTTTGCTGTTGTCCCCACTTCTGGTGCCTTTTTGGTTAAAGACAACCAACATAATTTAAACTGAACTTAGTCTGGTTTGGTTGCATGGCTTTGAAGGTAGAACCTGATGCTGAACCAGAGCAAACAGGGAGATGCTGGAAGCCCGTGTGTCTGTCTCCATGCATATTACCTGCTGCTTTAACTGCTTCCCTGATAGTTTTGCAACTTTTTATCCTGTAACTTGCCTCTCATTTCTTCTCTTCAAAAAGCAGTTAAGGCAGTTTTGCTGGCAAGCAGCAGCTTCTGCTTACCATTGTTTTGCACAGAGCTGAAGTTTTCTTTCCTGATACCGATCTAACTTAGTGCCAGAATCAGAAATGCTACAATGCAGCAAGTGGTGTTTGCTTAAAAGCAGCACGTTCTTAAACCAGGCTTTGTAGTAACTGTGTTATTTTGTGCCTCTAAGGAAGTATTGGTTTGATAACATTTGATGATAGCCCTGCGAACTGGAAATCACAAGACCAAATCTTCGGCTTCAGAAAGAAGCTCTGCTTCTGTCAGAAGCTTTAAGCATCTGACCCAAATCTCTCCTTGTATTCGTGTTTTTGGAGAACATTGCAAATCTAACCTCTGCGCCACAGATGTACAAAATGTGTTTTTTACTTTCCCTGTAATACATAATGGAGCCAGCTGCCATGCATTTCAGGCTGATATTAAAGGTTTGCTTTGTGTTGTATTTCAGTATGGATAAATGTGCAGTATAGCACAGTTTATAATGTTTCCAAGTGTTGTGGAAGCACTGACTTTCAAAATGCCATATAGAATGGATGGCTGTGGAATTTGAGTGCAGATAAAGTAGCTAAATTAAAGAAAAAAGTAGAAAAAGGTTATTTAGGTTAACTCAGTATATAGTAATAAGTTGGCTTAGGTAATTAATTTGGATTTAGAGTTGCTTAATTTCTCCTGGCATTTGCAAATCCCAAACGGACTTGTGGAATGTTTTTGATTGAAAAAGGATTCTATTAGAAACATGTGTGACTGTGTTTTTGAGGTCAACAATGTCTGAAGAACAAAGCAGCATCTGTATGTGAATGCGGACAGACAAGAAGTCTTGCTGTAAACATAATGAATGTAATTTTGTGGCATCTTTTGTTAGCATGGCTTTTATTTTTGAGCACGTCATGAGGCTGCAGGGGAAGTAAATCCTGTTCTGTAGAAAGCTATACCTGTTTTAAGTGGTATTTTCAGCGTGTTAGACTGACAAAGCTGTACTACAGATGTATTTGTTAGACTAAGATCAGAATTATTATTTAGGTGTAGACCTCAGATTCACCGAACTTCTAAGGACTCTTCAGTGTAAAATAAAATACTGCTCAGGGAATGCATTTCTTGTCACTTGTCTTACATGTTTGCATTAGAAAGTTGTGTTTGGTGAGATGGCCAATATTTCTGCAATGGAAGTGATTTAGCAATGAAAAATGAAGAGCGTTACTGATCTGTTAGAACAGATTTCTGTTAGTGTAAGAACCTGTGCTGCTAAAAAATGTCTCGCTGTGGTAATGGAAAATATTAATAACAGCATAAAAAGTGATATGTGCTTTGGAAATTATTCTTAGTTACCTTGGTTCAATGAGACTAAACTTCTTTGTTTATTATTATTCATTGCAGGACCAGTTTGACAATTTAGAAAAACACACGCAGTGGGGTATTGATGTTCTGGAAAAATACATCAAGTTTGTCAAAGAAAGAACAGAGATTGAACTCAGCTATGCAAAGCAGCTTAGGTAAGTTGGCATGCAAAGCTCTGCACTTTGAGTTGCATCTGTTCAGTGCCTGTGGTCAAATGTAAACTCTTGGTGCAGTGGTAGTAATTCGCTTGGGTTATAATGATTGCTGCTAGATGGAGAGTAGTTTTACTTTCAAGAACTGAGAGCAAGTTTAATTTAACAATGTTCTTATCTCTGATGAAAAGCATGTGCTTTGTAACAGAAGTTATTTACGTGGCTGAGGAGCATACTGGGGCTTACTCATGATGTACTCATGGTTAAAAGCTTGGGCTTTGGGGGATAGCATTGTAAAATTTCCCATGAAACTATGACTGCAAATAAATTCTGAAGAGTTTAAGAATTCAGCACAACAGTGATAATATGCTGTAGGACAAAGTTTAGGGTGGGTGGGTGTTTTTTTTTGTTTTTTTTTTCTTCTTTTGTATGACAAGCTCATAAACTGGTGTTGGAGAAACTGCAGGCCAGAAAGTCAGTCTCAACTCTTGGACTTTTAGTCTGCCTATGAGTCAGATTGCAGCCTAAAATTTGTGTTTTGACAGTTTTACAAGCTTGCTGAGGTTCTTGTAATGTGTCTCCTGAACAGAGCAGAAATCCTATGAATTTAACTTGAGCAGCTGAATTACTAGGAGCTCTTGCTAGGTATTTTCTGGTAAGAACTTTGGGTTGTACGTAAGGATATGAGGATGTGCAAACCTGCCCCAGAAAACTGGATCTTGATCAGGTCCAGTGTGAATGGAGAAGAAAGGAGATGAAGAACCTCACGCAATGGCTAGCTCTTAACCTGCCCAGGGTGAGAGAGGGAGTGGAGCAGTGATGGGAGTGACAGCTGACTGGGGAGGGGAGCACAAACTAATGCTTCCTAACCCCTCCAGTACATCCGTACCTTTTGTTCTGATTATGTACATCAGAGCTCCTCCCATCTTCTCAGTATTGATAAAGAATGAGATCTGTGCTGCTGATTGATCTATATATACACAAAGCACAATGTCTATTTAATAATAATAAAAAAAGCCCAGGTGATTTTTTTTTAAATGGCTTTTGAGATGAGTGATGGCCTGCTATTTACTAGGAACTGGTAGTTGATAAAGCCCTGCCTTTATGGTTGTGTGCTTTCTCAGGGGAATGCCACAAGGATTCCCCAGGGTATCTGTTATAGACAAGCAGGAAATTGAAAATGAGTTGTGCAGGAACAAATTGCTCACATCCTATGGAGATGAGGTTGAATTACAAAGGCAAAGTGAGCTGGAAGAAACATAGTATGAGTAAACTGGGAAAGCCCAGCACAGTATCTGTGTGAGTAAGCCTGTTGTGCAGAGGATTACACCCTTTAACCTCTGAGTTTTTTGGGATGATGGATTTTAGGTGTAAGCAGCATAATTGTGAAATCAAGAGAATAAATATGTTTATGGAAAGTGGGAGATAGTCACTGATAATGGTATTCAGAGGCTCTTAACACCTGAGTTTTGTCTCTTACTCTGTCCCAGACTTCCAGAGCAAACTTAATCCATTTCTTTTCTCTCTGTTTTTAATTCTATGCTCATTGGTGCATTTGTGCTTTCACCTCTGGGTGAGATTTAAAGACAAATAATGCATTCATCCTTGAGGAGCCCTGAAACACAGTGCTGTTTGGAGTCATCTGAGAGTCTGAAGTATAAAAGGGAAAAGGCAAAGCAGATCTGTCAAGTGTTGAGATAAAACAGTTCTAGCCATTAAAAATAAAAATAAATCATACATCTGCTTTTAATAAACTTCCCCAAGCCTGTGGCAAACCTTTTGTGTGTCACATTGGTTTAGTGTAAAGGGCATGATGTGGAGGGCTCACTTATTGCTGCATTTCGTTTTGAACTTCAGCTGGATATGGACACGTGGGACGCTGCTGCCAGTGACAGAGTGGTGCTCCCTTGTCCTCCTCTAGCCTGTCCCTGCCTCATTGCACACAAGCTCTGAGTGTCAGCAAGCGTCAAAAGTCTGATGTGAAGATGGATAGATAGCTTTGAGGAGGACAGGGTCAAAGAAAAATGCCTTGTGTGTCAGGATACTTTGGGAACCAAGAACTTCTGATATATGATAAGTGAGGGAGGAAGAACAAGATGTCAAAGAAGTGGAAGTAAGGGAACAAAGAAGCTGGAAGGGTAGAAGAATGATGCTGAATGAAAGGCAAACAAATGTGAATCAGAGGCAGGTACACAGGGTAGCACAGAATCTTTTCTGAATTGCTATTTCATTATTATCTGTCTTCTTAAGTCTTAGTTGCTTCTTTAATCACAATTAGACTCGGAGGTCATTGCTTTATGAGCTTGAATCCGAGAAGTGCTAATATCCTGGCTGTGACACCGCATAATTGCATGCTGAACTTCAGCATGTGAGAGTCATACTGCCTTTAATGGATTCAGTATCACTTCTGGATTCAGTATCACTTCTGTTTTTTGGAAGCATCCTGGTTATGGCTTTGCATGCTATTTTGATGGGAGAAAAAAGGAGAGGAAAAGTAGTAATTAAGTCCAAATAAATAGAATGCGTGCTTTCTGTGTGCCTTACAAAGTACATAAAAACCAATAAGATGCTTAAACTGAGTTGCTTATCCTTACTATATTTTCTGACTTCTTTTCCTGTGAAAGCACATGCTTCCTGCTAGTTTCTGCCCTAGCCCAGCAGCATTTCTGTACCTTCAGAGGTTCAGAAGACAATAGTTTGTATGTCAGAATTAATGGGGTGGCACGATATTAGCATGCATTTTTACTGCACTGTAAGGTATTCTCACACATACTTCAGTGTGTTTCCTTGTTTTTTACTTTCCTCTTTAAGCAGACTTATGGAGGCATTTCTTTGTGCCTACAAATGTTTGTAAGAGTTGTTGTAATCACACAGAACAGTTTGCACAATACTTTCTGTGCTGATATTTAATTGAAACTGCTGTATGCAGAACTAGAGAAGAGCTCATTGTTCCAGAGCATCCTCTTTGCAGAGAGGGAATAGGCTGGAATGGAGATGCTCATCTGGGGGCCTCCCAGGAGGGGTACTTACATTTTGAGGAACACGTGTCCATGTAAGTCTGACAGAGTTCTGGCTACTGCTGTGTTTGGGCAGATGCTGCTTAATTCCATAGGGAAAAAAACATGAGTAAGAAATGTGAGGCAAGAGGCCCTGCTGTCTCCCAGTTAGCAGTAAAAACAGCATGCAGTGGGGATTGGGTTACGTCCCTGAAAAAGCAGGGTTGGTAGTGGTGTGTTTTGTCCTGTTTTCCATGAGATGCAATCTGGGAGTTCTCTGAAGAGTTTGCCATTCATAGGGCAGTGACGTTTTGTAGTCTCTCTGACAGCAATTCCATCAATACAACTTGAATGTCACTTGGAATCAGTAAAAACAACTTATAAAGTTAGAACAAGTGCTTCCTGCTTCATGGAAGCTGCAGGAAGGCAGAAAGGACAAAGACTGAGTTTAGAGTGCATGAGATCCCAACACTGCAAGGTCTTAACTGACAAGTAAGAGTTGTCTACTCTCAGATTTGCACTGTTTCAACTGTGTGGGGTTATATTTGTTATAGTCCAAGTATGCCTTGTAATTCTGAGCTTTAAGCATCAGCTGGGTTTGCTGAGTGGTGGACAGACAGTACACCATTTAACTTGAAGTTATATTGCAAGGTAGGCGTGCTAACCAAGTTATGTTCAACTTCCTCATTCAAGATACAATCACAGATTTCTATTATGCATATCAGTATTTTAAAATGAAATAATTAGGTGAATATGCAGTAATGAGATGCAATCACCTCTGCTAATTCGGATAATCGTTTCCCGTTTCTGCTAGCATGAATTAATAATTGCAGAATGATCTCCTTTTTATAATTCTGGTGCAGCTTCCCACAGCCTTACTAGGATTGCTTCTCTTCCTTGGAAGCATCCTGCAGGAGATGAGCAAACTTGCTTTGTCAGGAATGTCACCTACAGGAAATGGCACTGCACCAAGCTGGCTGCTTTGGGTATGGAATAGCAACTTCTGCTGGGGGCACTTCTTACAGCTTGTCTGTGTGTCTAAGGATCAGTAAAAGGACTGTGAAGTGAATGGGACTTGTGTTTCAGCAATGCTGGAGCTCAGGTGCATTGACTTCATGACTTCAGTTTGAGTTTCTCAGGTCCAGAACTTCTTGCAGCTATGCAGACTGAAGTGCAGATGTGATGGGCCCTGCAGGTGCTGCTGCAGTGCACACACACTTCTGGCAGGGCAGGTAGCTGGTCAGTGCAATCAGAAACTGAAGCGCTGCTGTTTGTGTGTGCATGCAAAAACTATCCACTTAGTCTGAGGGGGATTTTTAATCTTATTTGTTTTTAATTTTAGGAATCTTTCAAAGAAATATCAACCCAAAAAGAACTCCAAAGAAGAGGAAGAGTACAGGTACGTTCATCATGTCCTGCTAGATGAGCATGTACGATAGGGGAAGGGGAAAGCTAAGTTGCCTGCTGGGATTTGGCTCATCAGGCAGAGCGGTGCAGAGGTTGTGCCTGCAGAAGCAGTCTTACACAGTAGCTATTAAGGAGTGGAGATTTAAGGCAGTTTGGATTTGGCCTGTAACTGCCTAATTTCCTTTACTTGTTCTGGGTACTGTCTTCTATTTTTATTTTTTTCTACATACCTTAAAATCTTCAAGCCAGACTATTCAACCTGGATTCTTTGAAGTGGATGACCGAACTCTGATTAGCTCTAACAACAGAAGCCGTTGTTAATTTTAGCATGAAACTTGGGCAGTCCGTCCAAGCATTAAATGACTCAAATGGACTGACAAGGCAGATCAGTATGTTACTTAAAGGATCATATTATAACACCACGAGATTGGTTGCTCTTGAAGAGTAGGAGATGGAGTTTGTGCAGGCAGTAGCCTGGAATGGAGGAACATGACAGGCTGCTGTTGGAAGATTCTGCAGCACCCAGCTACCTGCTACTGGTGCAGGTATTGGGACTGTGTGTCCCTGGTGGCAAGGGACTGATGTAGCATTTGCAGAGAGCAACTGAAGTGTCAAAGCACAGCTCCTTCACTCTGTGACACTGGAAATGCATATGGATGATAGTAAACCATGCCATTAAAAACATTCCTTCCCTTGATCAAAGTTATTCTTTCAGGAGAACTTTCGAGAAGAGAAGCTTTCCAATGGACAGGCCAGAAGCTGGAGTTGTAACCTTTTCCTTACAGCACTCTGACTTTTTTCTGAAATTATTCCACTGCAGTGTTTAGTAATGCATCAGCTCTGAATGAAGGCACCGTAGGACATTCTGACCCTGCAGCCTTGTACTGCAGGAGGCTGCTCTGCTTTCTTAGAGCCTGGCAGCAGACTTGAACCCTTGACCTTGAAATGGGAAACGTTTCATGTGAGTTTGGATTCAAGTCCAACTCCATGGTTATACTAATTCAGATTTTGGGGCCAGGCCCCTCCTTCCCACCTGCTGTGCACAGCTACTTTAGTCATTCATATTAACCGAGATAACAGCCTTTTCATTTTAGTTTTTATTTATTTTTAGTAATATTGTGTGGGAATCAGTTATTGATGCTATTGTTTCCTAAAACACTGATATTTACACAAGGAAGCTCATTTTGCCAGCACATTGGCTGTTTTTTTCTATACTTGGGATTAAGAAATCTTAGCCTTTGGCTAGCTATACCATAAGTGGGTATTTGGAGTTTACTACTAGCTTTTGTGCTTGGTCTTTTTTTTGGTATTTGTTTCTTTCTTTTACACGTCTTCATCTGCTGTAAAAGAATAGTGGGGCTGAAAGACTCGTGATGTGACACAGAAGATTCTGTGTATCTCTTGACCTTTTAAATAGAGTGTTCACCTCAGCATACTTCCCCTGTGTCTCTAAATAACATCTGGGGGTTTGTCATATAGCCTTTGGCTGCCTTGGATGCTGCACTTGAGATAACCTGTCTGAAATCCCATTTTCAAGCTTATTGTCGGTCTGTAGTTCTTTGATCCCCTGCCTTTTGCAACTGGGATGTCCCTAAAGGCAGCACAGCTTGGCTGTGAATGCAGTTGCTTATATTGTTTTGGGTCTCCTTTTTTTTCCTGTTTTTTTTTCTTTTTTTTTTCTCTGATGCCTTTCATCCCCAGTCATATCTCTTTGTCCTCTAAAACTTTCCCCTTTTTCTTCAGTTGTTCACCTAAAAAAGATGTTTTTATTGCAGGGGACTACTATTAATATAAATAGTTTTGCTAGTATGTGCAAGTGCAGTGCTTCAGAGCAGCTGTCTTCCAGCTGACCAGCACAAGCAGAGGAATTTAAATGCAGCTCTGTTG
>VXAB01009283.1:88294-161945 GCA_013399175.1 Odontophorus gujanensis
GTCTCTAAATAACATCTGGGGGTTTGTCATATAGCCTTTGGCTGCCTTGGATGCTGCACTTGAGATAACCTGTCTGAAATCCCATTTTCAAGCTTATTGTCGGTCTGTAGTTCTTTGATCCCCTGCCTTTTGCAACTGGGATGTCCCTAAAGGCAGCACAGCTTGGCTGTGAATGCAGTTGCTTATATTGTTTTGGGTCTCCTTTTTTTTCCTGTTTTTTTTTCTTTTTTTTTTCTCTGATGCCTTTCATCCCCAGTCATATCTCTTTGTCCTCTAAAACTTTCCCCTTTTTCTTCAGTTGTTCACCTAAAAAAGATGTTTTATTGCAGGTGACTACTATTAATATAAATAGTTTTGCTAGTATGTGCAAGTGCAGTGCTTCAGAGCAGCTGTCTTCCAGCTGACCAGCACAAGCAGAGGAATTTAAATGCAGCTCTGTTGGCTCACTGCTGAATAGGCCAGTGACATAATCTGCTGTTTTTGAAACTGTGTGCACAGATGTTCATTTCTTCCTTTTAATAATACATGAAATGTTGTACTGGAGATTATCTAATATGAAAAAAATAAACCTTGCAATGGAGGGTTTAATTATAAAATATATGGGCTTATGGTGAACATAAATGGTTAGTAAATTCACTGTCTTTCTGAAAAGTTTGTAAGTTATAGCTGATCTACGTCCAGCTGGCACGTGGAAAAGTTTTATTTTCTGCATTATGTTACCAAAGGCTGGTTGTTTAGATTGGATTTTGCCAGATAGGATACAGTGGTGACTTTGTACTGTGGAGCATAGGACTTGAAAGAGGGTAACTAGAAAATGATTGGTGGGTAAAGATTAGAGTAGTGAAGTCCCAGAGCTGTGCTGGTTAAAAACATCTGGCACTCTGAAAGTGTTGTATTTTAAGAACCAATGTCAAACTGTCTAAATCAAGATTAATTTATCAGACAACTGTCAGTGTTTGGGATAGGCTTTCTTTTGAGAAATTCTTTCATGTGAAACTGTGCTAATCCGTATTTAGTCTCATGCAGCAATTGTAGATGCTTAAGAAGGATTCAACCTCCCTTTTCAGTGTGCATTTCTGAACAGAAAGGGACTAAAAGCAAAATGCATTTTTGTCCTCTGCAGGTACACATCAACTAGAGCCTTCCTAGCCACTTTAAATGAAATGAATGACTATGCCGGACAGCATGAGGTCATTTCAGAGAACATGACCTCTCTTATCATTGGAGAGTTAACACGCTATGTGCAGGAGCTGAAACAGGAGAGGAAATCGGTAACAACGTTTTTTATTATTCACAATTATTTGCTACATAAGATAGATAATTAGTGGTAGTGGAGTTCAACGTTAAGCAAAATGAATCTGTAGTTAATGAACGCAAGCTTTATTAATGAACCAGGCATTAAAAAAGTGGGTTACGTGCCCTGGCCAAATCACTGAACCGTTTGAATTGTATGTTACAAAATCAGACAGCTACACTGCCAGGAGAATGCCTGCTAAATGAGGTCGGGGACCCATCTGTGCATAAGGCTCTGGTAGCCAAAAGCTTGTGTAGGGAACAGTCCAGGAGCACTGTGTGAAGCATGAAATACATGGAGAAACTGTATTACTAAATCAATTGAGGGAATTAATAGGAAGTTGATTCATGTTTTCCTGCTTCTCAGCTAGATCTGATCAACAGAACTGTCTTAAAAACAGACAATGGGAACTCCAGGGTCTGCTTTGTTTTTGTGGTACTGAGGAATCTTCTTTCAACCTGTCACTTTCAAGGCTGCTAAAATTAGCAGTTTGTTAGTACTCTATTTTAAATAGTAGTTCACGAACCTGTGTGCCTGCCACCATAAATGTTTAAAACTTATTAATTTACTTGTCACCAACTCTGAAAGGCTTACAGTTAAGATGTGATAGCTTTTGTCCCCTGCCTTGAACTCTTATCCTGGGAATGAGTGGGCATAAAATACGTCTTGTAAGTATGATTGTTAAAAATACTCACAAACAAGGTACAGAATGGCTAAACAAAGTTCAACAGGGCATGGGAGCATCAGACCACATCTTGTTTCCATACAGAAGCCTAACTACTGGTCTGATACGGAAAGTGAGAAGTACTCTTGCTAGCCCAGCAAAAATTGAAGCATTTAAAAAAACCCACTAAATGTTATGGGTATGTTTAAGTGCTGTGTGAGACTGGAGTCTGAAAATGTCCACATTTTCCCAAGTTTAGTATGAGAATGAGTCTGTCAACAGAGCAATGCAATATACAGACATACCTTTCATCTGCAGAATGGTGTGTAGTCTTTCAGGGTTGTATTTAGCCAACACCAGCATGGAAGTTTTGCGTGTAGCTGGGATAGGAGCATGACCTCAGCCATTTCTGTGACCTTTTGTTCTGCTTGAACTCTGTACAATGTGAAAAGACACACACACAAAAAAAAAATCATTATAGCATTTGCTTGTCACTTCTGATTTTGTTACCTGACTTTTAAATTACAAAGATTGATAAGGTGATTGCAATATCTATCAGGTGTTTTAAATATAATTATGAGGGGCTTGGTATCTTGTAAAGAATGTGAGCACTAACTGTATTGCTTGTTTACTTTATTTGTCGAGTTTTATCCCAAGTTCAGCTCACAGGGCCATTGACAGGCAAATGATTTCAATATCAGTCCAGTGCTGCAACACGGGAACAGCAAAAAGGATCTGCTGCTCTATTTACCTGCTGATGGTGACAAGTCAGCTTTTAGCAGAAGGTGGTTGTCAGTCATGGTTGCTTGTTCTTGTAACACGAGTACAAACTGTGTGAATTATGAATCCTTGTCTGATTCCTTTGGGCTTATCATTTGCGAGCAAATGGTGTTGAAAAGGAAATTGCTTCTCCCTTCAGGCATATTTCATACCATAAAACACAAATGCATCAGTCACACTTGGATCTGCAAGGTGATTGTTGTGTAAATATCACAGAGGTCTGATGCTCTGGCAAAATCTCGTGTGATCTGAGTTGATGAATGGCTTGGGATTTCTAGAAATGTTGGCAGAGCTCTCATGCTCACTGTTTGATACGTAATCAGCTGTTAAGTAGAAGCTGCTGTAAGCTGTAGGTAAAAGGTGATCTTTCCTGAGGTTAGGACCACAGAGAGGAATTGGGAGACTCGTATTCTTTTTCAGTCTTGAATCATTTGGATTGAGTATTCAAGTGTGTAAATACCTGTAAAATAGAACAATGTCAGTCACAAGTTTCATTTTATTTTGCTGTGCATTCTTCTTCTGTAGGATAAGTCCCCATTGATGTTAACACTGCACCAAGTGATGTGTTTTGAACCTGCAGTCTCTGGAGTTAAGCATCTACCCTGCCTCCTCTTTACCTACATTGTCTGTGTGTAAGATGGAGAACTCCCCGCACTGTTTCAGTTCTTCCCAGCTCTCCAATGAAGTGAAACTCTTAAAAGTACAGTTCCCCACTTTCACTTCTTTCTGGAGTCTCTTGATCTTAGACAACACATGCCATTGTGTAGTATTCAGCAAGGATTTTGTTAGCTGTTTTCAAGTATCAGTTCCAGGCTACTCAAGATGGATAATTTAGGTATTTTCTCAACTCTGGCTAAGGAAGGCGCTCAGTGCTGTAATTCCTCTGGGTGGGAACTCATACATTCATTCCTGGGACAGTTCTGATTTCAGGACTCTGCTCACAAGCTGGATCTGAGAGTCCTCTTTGGCAGCAGCTGCTGTCTGTCTCTAGGTAGCCACTGCTCTCGCATCAGCTTTGCTAAAAATGTATCTGGGAGTCATGAACTATCCCTCTTGTTACTGCTCCTGCTTTCACCTCTACTTCCACCTCCCCTCGGGCATTGGCTGGCTCCATACAATCGAGCCTGAAAGTAGAGTACAAGCCAGGCGCTCTGCTGCAGGCTGAACTGGTGCAGCACTGGGACCCTGTGGTTGGGAGAGAGTTTACCTGGTGTCAATACGTTCCATTCTGTGTCAGAATAGATGCAGAGCAGGGAATGAATGCATCCTTATGGATACTGCAGGGGCAAAAATGGTCTGGTTCTTCGTAGTGGAGCATGTGCACTCTCCCTGTGTGCATTCATACTGGGAGTTTACTTGTCAGAGAGCTTTCTGTTTCTTGTAGACTCTCAGGTGTTGATGAAAAGTAAATAATTGGAGGAATTCTGCCACGTTCGTTCATTCTGAATAGTGCCCTGTTCTGCTAATAGTCCTGTGGTTTTCAGCAGGATTTCTCATGGAGTGCTGCACCGTGCAAGCATGAAACAGGATGGCAGAATGCAACCTTGTCATGTGCACAATGGATTTTCGACTTTGAGCCGTGGATGTGCTTTGGGCCTGTGTTTGGAGCACAGCTGTGCTTTGTGCTGCAGAGGTACAGAAGAACATTGCTGTCTTTCAGAAATTCCAAACTTGATAGGCAAAGCAGACAGTAGGAAGGGGAAGAGTTGTGTTGAAAGGAAATGCTTTGCCGTACTTCAAACTTTGGGTTGATTGCATTCAAACTGAGCTTTCCCCACCTCTTGTTCTCTTACCACTTACAGTTTACAGCCCAAATGAATGGGGTAGAGGTATTAAATTTAAATAGGGTATCTAAATTAGGAATGAATAGCAAGTTATGTTGCCAGGTAGAAGCTTGCAGGAACTTTTGATGACCAGAAAGAACTTTGCACATTTGTGGGAGATTCTCAGAAGGTACCAGTTCTGCAGTGGGACCCCAGCATGACTGCAGTCACACAAGGCTGTGACTATGGACTGTGAGCCTGTAACTTACTGTAGACATTACTGTTGGTGTCTTCTATCTTTATGCTCCTTATTGTCCCTATTCACATTTCCAAGTAGGCATGATCAGCTCATAGCATTTGCCTGGTGTGGCTAATGTGGTTTTGAAGCCTGAGAAATGTAGCTCTTGGTAGGCTGTGACTCCTTTGGTGGTGCACCACTCCAGGAGACAATCACAGCTGAATTAACATCAGCTTTGTTTAGGTTCAAAATTGTTTCAGCAGAGTTGCATGTTGAGATGAATAGTGTTCACTCTGAAGATTGCTCAGGAGAAGGAGTCTATGTCACGATATTAAGCTGTGATGAATGTACATAGATCAGCATGTATTTCATGTCACCATTCGCAGGACTGTCTTATGCTACATTATTACCAGTGAGAATGATAAGACCTCAAGACCATGTTGTTATTCTTGGAAACAAAGAATTCTCAAGAGGCTATTTCCTATCTTTACTGTCAGGAAAGGAAAAGCATTTGTCAAGGCTTTTTGCAAATTAAGCTGGGAAAATTGAGGAAAAAATAATGTTCTCTGACTTCCGTCTCTGTCAGTGCTTTTGTCACTGGTCAGTATTTTAAGTATCATTTGTGACAGAAACACAGATAGTTTGATAGAGAAGAGGAAGTACTACATTGCTGGGTCTGACTTTGTATTGTCCATCGTTATGAGCTGAGGATGCCAGTTACAAAAAGTCAAAGGTAACTGGTTTGTGCACATGTAATGCAGTTTGAACGTGGAAAACAGAAGGGAAAATGAAATGGCCTTGTACCATATCTCTTAAATTGTTGAACAGCCTGTTGTCAGATGAACGGTGTGCTATGCCTATAAACCAACTAGAATAGGTTTTCTGACTACATTATGTAAAATATATATTTTTCTGATCATTATTTTTATAGTTTAAACAGATGGTAATGTGCAGGTCTTAAATCTAACCATGAAATCAATTACTGTTTACTTCCCTAAGAAAAACAAGGCTTAATGTTTAATTTTTTTTTTTTTTTTGAAGCCTTTTGTAAATCAATTATTCCCTGTGTTTGGCTTCTGGTACAACATGAGCAGCCCCACTGCCACGTCAGAGCTCTGAGTGACTGAGGCAATCCTTTCATTTAAAACTGCCTAGGAGCTCCTCAGCAAAATCTCTGGATCGTGTGGTTCCACGTAAGATACTTCAGAGTACATCTTGCTCTTCTTGGAATGCTCTCAGAGGGTCTCTCAAAGGAAGAGAATAAGTCATCTTCTACCAAGCTTTTCTTGTCTTCCCCGTGCATCCTGTGGCTGTATCAGCCCTTGTGGATACCAAGCAAACTTGGCAAACATCTCCCCTGCTACTGCTTGTAGTGGCATTGGCAGTAACAGGCACTCCATTGTAGGTGACTCGCTAGCTGCTCCCAGGGTTTTCATCAGCATGGCTGAAATCTGAGCCTAACAAAAGACAGTGAGAGTTTTGACTTGATTGTGCAGCAGCCAGGATTTCTCCTCAGCTGTTACAAATGCAGCACAGTGACAAGGAGAGAGCACCGACTGCTATGGCTTGGTTTAGAAATGAAATGCTTGGCATACAGTTTGCTGTTGCCTGGATTTCCTGCTCTTCCTAAGACTCTGTTTCTTTTACTGTACTGTAACAGAATGTTCCATGACCTGGGATTCTTTGCAGTATCCGTAGTCACGGATGGAGGCACCTGGCGAAGGGCTGCCATTGCTCAGAGCACCCTCAGCATCCTGAGGACATCGTGCTTCAGTGCATAAGGAAAAAGGGCAGCTGTGGTCACGTAGCCAGTGTGGCTTGGGCTGTGCTGATGCTGCTATGTTTTAAGCTATTTAGTGGGCCTGATAGTTGGACAAAGTAGACTTGGGGAAAATCTCGAAGTTGGCATGGTGATTGCTAGCTTAATATAGATGAGAAGGTGGTTTGGGGAGATAAAGTAATGAACACTCTCAAAACCAAACCTTGCACCGTAGTATTTTATTAATAGCTTTCCTGCTTGCAGGTGTTTGTGCAAGTGAGGTTTTGGAGCATTCTCATTGCTGTGTGCAGCCTTGATTTGCTTCTGTGGAGGTTTTGTGAAATGTACTACTGATTTTATTCAATCTGCCACACAGGTTTTATTATTATTATTATTATTTTATTTTTTTTTTCCCAGAGTTGCTTTTTCATGTACATTTCCAATGCTGTGAATGTAGTAGAGAGCAGCCTGGAGAACAACCAGTGCCACTGTTGCAGATGTTTGAGTGGCGTGCTTGAAGTGTGATTCATTACCTTGGTATCTTGCTTGTAATCTGGGAGGCTTTAAATGGAAAGCCTGATTAGGGTGTATCAGTTTGGCTGTTCAGTTTGGAGGAAGAAAGAAGTCTGTATTATATCAACTATTCTAAATTGATTACTGAAATGGGTATGACTAACTGGGACGGTAATTTTCCATGCCATTTGCTGAATCATTTGTCAAGTTCCTATTTGCTCAGACTCCATGTGTAGAATAACCAATTATTATTTCATTTGATTAAGAAAGAAGAAACAAATCTTTAAATTGTGCATCCTGAAACCATTTCTAGGAGGAACTGATCTTCTTTATTTTTGCTAAATTAAACAAACAAACAGCTCGAAGGCATTTGCTGCATCAGAAGATATTAAAGTATGTAAGAGGAAATGGGTTTGAGGAAGTTGAAGATAGTAAGGGGTTTGAGGAAGCTGCACACTTCCTGGATGGCTCTGAGCAGATTGCTTCGCTGTAGTCTCAGGTTTTTTTAACCATAAAACCGGGACAGTGACAAAAGCATAGGTGGCTGAAAGAACCCCACTGCTATCCCTTTCATACACAAGTGAATTTTGGGAATGCACGAATCATTCTTTGAGCATAAATGATTTGCAAAAGCAGAAGTGCTCTGAATATGTAGTACATTTTTCATCGTGTGTGGTTCTCTCTCTCCATCAAGGATATATGTGTGTCTGCACAGCAAGAACTGAGTTATAAATATGTTTAGAAAATGATTGAACTTAGGGAAACAAACAGACTGTGTTCAAGTGGCATCTCCAAAATGTGGTTCACCTGTGAACATCAGGCTGTCACTGCACAAGGGCTCTCTGGTTTCTCAGAAATGCCTATTTTACATCTCATTCCTATAAAAGAACTCCTCAAAAAATGCAGCAGAACGTGAACAGCACACGGCCTTCATGCTCAGGCTCACTGCTCCGCTGCTATGTACTTGGGCCAGTTTGTAGTTAGTTCCTGAAGACAAATCAGGAAAGAAGATGGATGGCTCCTATAAAAATGAAAACTGCACGGCTGATTAACAACAAAGGAGTTTAAAAATAGGAGCTGAAGGCTGTTTTGTTACTTGATATGCTTTTCATTTCAAGTTCATCCTTCAGCCCCTGAATGCAGCTGTGTTTTGTTCGAGTAATGGGGTGTGCTCTTCCCTGAGCTCTGTGTCTCATTGGCAGCACTGGGCTCCAAGCAGGTCAGCTGTTCCCTGATCCAGTCCCTTCAGACCAGCAAAGTCAGAGGTGGAGGAGAGGGAAGCACACAGGGAGAGGACAGGGGAGGCAGCAGGCAGGAAGTGCAGTATGGAGACAGCCAAGTTAATGTTGTTTGTGTTGCCTCACTGTTTAGGATTTCCACATATTCCATGCTTAATAACAAAAGGTTTAAAAATGTGGCGTTAAATTGCAATTGTTCCTTGGGATGGCTTTCTTAAGCTCTTAATTGCAAAAGCAAGCCTGAAATGGTGAACATTCAAATCCCCCTAGCAAGGAAGATACAGCACACAGTTGCACACAGGATTTAAAGGAATTGGGAATCTACAAAAGGAACTGAAATCTGCTTGGAATCTTCCCCCTCCACACAGCAGTTTCACAGTTGTGTTTGTGTTTAAATGTTGTGGTGCAGTGACTGAGCTTTTGGAGAAGCATAGTGTGGTCTGAATTCCCCAAGTGTCACCAGAGTTGATGGCAAAACTATTGTGCCCCTATGTTCATCTGACAGCTACACATACCACCTTAACAATGGGGTTTGGGACTGCGTAACACTCTCCAGAGTGCCTGGGACAATGCATTGCTTGTCTGTTCCTACAGACACATCGAGGCTTATTATGATTTTAAGGCAGTGGAAGTCTATTGGACACGGTGTGAGAGAATTGCAGTTTTGGGGTTTTTTACTTCTCATGCATTAAGGCTGGCTTGTCTGGTGGAGGCTGAAAGGCAGTGGGGAGATGTTACTAGCACATTTACTCCAGAAGTCTGTTGCTCTGACAGAGGGAACAACCTGCTGCTGCAGTGGGAGATGAGCTAAGTCCATCATGGCCAGCTGGAAGGAGGCTGCCTGCAAGCACTTTGTAACTTTAGTGGCTTGTGGTGGGATTCTGTTCTGAACTTGGAGCTTCTCTAACCTGACATACTGACATACTGTTACTTAAGAATCATTTATCGTCTGATTCTGCATGTGCTAGACTGTGTGTGCCTGGCGATATCAGACCTTTATTTTTGAAGTTTACATGTCAGTGTTTGAGTAAAGCATCTTACTTACTAGTAAATAATGTAGTGGATAGGCATCTCTCTTGCTACTATAGATTGTTATTTATTCTGCAAGGTGCTTTGTAAGGGGACCAGCCTGTTGTAACTATGTTCAGATTCCTGGTCCCTAATTAGAACTGCGTCATTGATTTATGCAGTGATCTTTGACAAATTGCTTACCCTGAGGACCAGTGAGGCGTGTGGAGGATAGAGGGAGGAGTATCTAAAGCATATTAGATTCTCTGATGAAGACCATTGTGTAAAGGCTAAGAACAGTTATTTAAAACTGGCTGTAATTAATATAATTATGAGTCTTGCTCCAAAAGACGTGTCAGGATATCTTCCTTGTCACTTAGCAGCTAGCTGACATCTCACATTTCAGAGCTCCTGTAACACCATGGTGCGCACACATGCACAACGTATGGGGAAGAATAATTTCTGGGGGGACCCAAAGTATTGAATACCTCTCAAGAATAAAAAGAGTTGGCTTCACAAATAGTCAGAAACTAGGAAAAAGAGGTTTTCTGTGGAGTCTGAATGAAAGTCAGGCCCACAGCAGTTGTTAGTGTGCTAATCAAGGGCATCTTGTTGCATTCCACATAGAGAGAACTTTTAATTTAGAACTAACATGCAGTCAGTAACCAAAGAGATCCTATTTACCTAAAAGTGCTTCAGATTTCATAGTGGGGGAAACCAATAATTATGAGATACAGTGAATAATACAAGGTAGAATTGCTAGAAGGATTAATTGGATTTAAACTAACTAACTGCTATAATAAATGCAAATACACATCTGCAGCCTGCTGAGACATCAGGCAGTCATCATACACCTGCTCAATTTACCAGGGTTGCAGAACACAATTATCAGAATAATTTCTGTTTTATTCTGGAAAATTATATTCTGTTCTACAGTGCTAGAAAAGAGCCCCTTCAGCATAATTGGCAATTTGGTCTTTTGTTGTTCAAAATGTTTCCTTTTCTCTTTTTCTAAACAGCACTTCCACGATGGCAGAAAGGCACAACAGCATATTGAAACTTGCTGGAAACAACTTGAAGCTGTAAGTAGAAATTTCCTCACGTGTGATGCTTAAGTCATTTTTGCACTGTTTTCACAGAGTGCTCCAAACTTTGTATTTAGAAAACAATATGGATAAAAGCTGGAGGATGTGATTTTTAGAACTTCACTGTCTAAAATCCAATGGTAGGCATGACAAAGTTTAAATCGTGTATTTGGCTTTCCATGGGGTCAGCCTATCACAAGTAGCATTTCATTTTATCTGACTTGAAAAGTGTGTTAAGTGTTAAGCAAAATGCAGTGTCCCTCAGGATCCTTTTCAGATACTGCTCTGTAAGCTGAATAGCTCCATCCTGCGTGCATAAATCAAATGCTATCATCTCCTGAGTAAGGGGCTGTTTCTCAGAAGCAAATACACTGAAACTGGGGCCTCAGCATTCATCGTGAACTAGTGAGAAACTGTAGGTGGAAGAGAAGATAAGGGAAGGGGACAGTGGTAACTAAAAGCCCTACTTGCAAATGAAGGCACCTTAGAAACTCACTTGTTGTGTGCTATAAAAATGAGGGATTTAAACATTGGAAGGAGGTGATTCTGGTAAACCAGAACAAAAGAAATGCTTATAGGTGAAGATACTGAAATAGCAGTGATGTTGGTGGAAGGAAGCAGTCTGAAGAATAGAACAGAAAATGTGTTTTTTAACATGGAAATGTGTTCCAGTATAAACAAGCTATTCATAGAATCTCCTCAGTTGTTACAGCAGATACTTTAGGGTCAGTTATGGATTTTAAGTGGATTTTGAAATTGTTTCTTTGCCATAATGAAAGATCCTATTCTTTCCTTGCAGAGTAAAAGGCGGTTTGAACGTGATTGCAAAGAGGCTGATCGAGCACAGCAGTATTTTGAGAAAATGGATGCTGATATCAATGTTACAAAAGCAGATGTTGAAAAGGTAAGCCAGAGGGAAGAGAATCCTGTGATGGTTGTGATAGGTTTAATTCCTCAGTCCTACTGGTAGTATAAACCTTCTGAGGCTTAATGTCTCAGTCCGTCGGCTAATTAAAAATAGGAAGATCTCCCCAGCTGCTTGTATTTGCATACAAATTATAAATGCAAGCAGTTAAATTTCTTCAGTAAGATGGTATCAGAATTTTACATAGCCAATCTGGCTCTGAATACATTTATGCAAAATTGATTTTAACTAACACCCCAGAGTTTTTAACAGCCGAGCTTGTGAGGGCTCCCTGCAGATGAGTGCTTGTCAGTTGCTGTGTGCTCCTGGGAGGAGTGAACTTCCTTCCTTGTTGAGCAGCACTTCAAAGATGTCCTGGCATAAATGACTGCAGTGATGTTGGTTGTGGTCCTCCATTTACAACAGGACACCTTTTCTTTTTGGTGTTGCTCACCTGCTCAAACGATGCATAAATGTAGACCAGAAAGATGATGTTACAGTGTGTAAAGATGGTCTTGTCTTCACTGAAAAGTTTGGTTCACACAGGTGTGAAATAGAATATTAAACATGTTTGTTTCTTAAAAAAAAAAAAATAAAGCAGAAATTTACTTGTATCAAATACTTCACTGCAAATATGGGAAATGAAATTAAACTGTAGGCAAAGAATCCTTTATAGTCCAAGATTGCACCTGTAAAAAAAAAACAAAAACAAAACCAATAGATTTTGCTATTCAAGAAGCTTACTTCCATTCTGTCCTCAGTTAATTAAATCTTAGGAAGCTATCTAATAGAATTTGTTTCTGCACCTATGGGATGTTAAAAAGTTTCTAGTATGCTGAGCATCACGGAAGTTGAGCAGCAGTTAGCATCAGAGTTGCTATTACAAAGAAGCCAGGAAGTTTCCCGAAGTGTTACTGTACATCAGAAGGAACAAACAGCATTGTGGTTTTATTGTTTGATGCTTGGCTGCTAGTTGAAAATTCACCCTTCGGATCTGATTATCTGTCACCTTCTGGATTTGCCAGGGCGCTTTATGGATGAATATGTGTAGGGGGTTGTCAGAGATGTAAGGCCACATGCAGGTTTTCCTGACAGAGGAGGATCATCTCTGCTTTATCTTTATAAAGTGATTCTAAAATATGTTATTTGACAGATAAAATTAGGACTTAGCCTAGATTTCTTTTTTTTTGAGCTGGGGTCATGTTAAAGGCACACAGAGACATGCCTTACACTATAGGGGCAAGCAGGGTCTGAAGCTCCTTAGTTCTATCTGTAATGAGAGCCTTCTCTGGTCAGAGTGCAGGGTAATGTATGTGGTAAATTGTAGGAAGCACTACTTGCCTTGGTGCCCTTTCCCTGTAAAGTGGGGCACAGGGGCTTCTCATCTAAATTTCTCTAGCTTCTGTTGTTCTGTTTTTTGTTTTGTTTTGTTTTTTTTAATATATATACTGTGTATTTGTAAATTACTTACTGCAAAATGAAGCTCAGTGCCACCTTGAAAGGCAAAACGCCTGCAGCAGCCATGTGTGTTGGCTGGTCTCTGGAGAAGGCATTAGTCGACTTTCCAGTCAGTCCGTGGAGTAGATGGAGAAGGAAAAGGTTATCAAAACGAGTGGAATGTGAAATAATATTACTGAACAGAGAGAACAGTGTTTTCCAAGTGCATGTGTTAAACTGGGTTCATCCATGCCAGGCTGTGAATAATGCCCTTTCTTTGCTGCGCTCCACCACGTGACAGGCTCTGCCTTACGTAAGTCCCCCAGAAAATAAGATATTGTTCCCCTGGAGCTGCTGCCAGGGCTGCTCATGTGGACTCACTCCAGGGAGGTGCAGAAACCACTGGTTTCCAGTGAAGCAGTGTGATGACTTTTCCCTCCTCCTGTTGCAGCAGTTCTAATTTCGCTTGCCCCCTCACAGCTTGGCTGCTGCAGTCCTGCTCCTGAAAATCCATCTGGCCCCGAGAGCAGACGGGCTGGCTGTGTTCAGAGCCACTGTTGCTCACTTTGGCTGAGCAAGGTGCTCTTCAGGCAGAAGGATAGGTTGTCCTTATTTCTTGGGCTCGAGATGGACACCTTGGCTGCTTTAGCTTGTACGTGCCAGTATGAGCAGGTGCCAGAGTTATTTTTTGTATCCTGCATTACCGAGTAATGGAATTAAAATTCTGCAGTGATCACAATGACAGAAGCAATCAGAAAAAATATGTTACTGCAGATCCCTAATGCACTTAGTGCTCAACTGAATGAGGATCCAACCTGCTCGCATCTGTCCATCCTTAAATAGCAATAGCCTTTGACAACCGCAGGAAGAAATTCTCTCAGTAGTGCTGCCAGCTCCCAGCATTTAACATGTCCTTGCTGAAGGGATAGCTCTCACTATTACAGTTTGCTAGGGTTAAGTAAGCTGACTAATGGTACTGAAGCGAATGGAGAAGACTTTCCTACTTATTCTCCAAGACTGTTCAGGAAAATAACATCTGGTACTAAAGCCCAAACTATTCCTGGGGATCCAGCTCTGGTTCAACACACAGCACACAGTACCATTTGTGCTGCTCTGGGGTCTGTTATGGCTGCCTTCATCCCTGCTGCCAGCCAGGCTGCAGTTGATCTAAGGGAGCTGCAGTTCAGCTTTGCATCCTGATGTTTCCTTTTTTGGTGTTGGTAACGTGGAGCCAAAGGGCTGTGTTCAGGTGTCAGCAATGCTCACAGGCTTTGTGCAGCAATGAAATCAGAGGAGGGGGTTATGGCCCTCGTGTTCCCCTTCCTGTGTTTGCATTGAGTCTCTAAATTGCTAACAGCCAGTGTTCATAGAGAGAATGTTTAAGAGAGAATGTGCAGATTTGGCATAAAGGTTTTCTCAGTGCAGTTTAGCAAAGTCAGAGTTGCCGTGTTGCAAACAGCTCAACTGTGAAAATATTGTTATAAACTAAGGAAACGGTGTAACCTGCTGATGAAAATACTGGGAAGACTTGTAGGTGTCACTGTGAGCTTCAGCTTCCCTTGGATCACAGTGGGATGTGTGCTTTTAAAGCAGTTTTTTTTAAAAAAAAAAAAAAAAAGCCAAAAAAAAAAACCACGGTGGAGTTGCTTCAATTTTTTGACCATTTGGGGAAATGGTCTCTGTCACCAGCGCAGAGTCAGTGTACATATAAGGAAGTGCTCTATTGTTTGTTCCTTCTCTTTAGAACTGTAATCACTAAAAAGCTGACATCTTTATGGGATAATGTGGTACCCAGCAGTGCCTTTGCAGAGTTCTTGCAATAAAAAATTATATATATATGTAGGCTGTTATTTCTGAAGGTTTATTTTCAAAGTAGATTTTTCAAAATCTGTTTTTAGAGAGGAAGTGGTTGGGGCTAACCATGCAAGGGGATGGGATGCTTCTTGCCTCTTGATTTGCACAGCAGCTGAGGAGGGGGGACAGCAGTTTGAGCTTCTCTGTGTCAGGCAGAATCTCTCTTTGCTGGAGGGGTAGCACAGTTGTATGTTGGGGTCCAGGTAATGACAGTGTGTGCATAGCAGAAAATGAGGTGGATGCCCTCAGGCTGCTGCCCTCAAGTCAGAGCTAACCACTTGGTTTGGTTTCCTTCTTCCTGACATGTTAGGGGAGTTACACTTTAAGTGGTTTTAATAGTAACATAAATGTTTTGTGGATCTAGAAAGTGATGAAGATCAAATTGGCACTTTTAAGACTTTAAGTCTCAAAAGCCAATAAGGTCCTGATGTTGCTAAATACTTAGGGTGGGATTTTTATTTTGTGCTATTTTTGATTGACTCGGTAATCTTGAACCTGCACTCAGGGAGCTTCAGTGATTCTGCATTCTCACATGCTTACTGCAGCTGAACACAGGCAATTTTAAATGCAACATAGTCTGCATTGCCCCTCTTATCCACAGCGGACATGTCCATTTATGCTCCATTGCACAGTCACGAACTGAACCATAGGCACTGCCTTATGAAACACAAATGTAGAAATACTGCTGCTTTGAAAGATTCTTGGAATAAGCTAATCTTTCTGCTTTTGAAAATACAGTTCTGCTGTCAAGTGTTAAACTGCCTTTCCAGCAACCAAGCTGCTGCGCTGCAGGATGCAGATCTCCTCATTAAGAATTTACACATCTTTCCGATGAAAAATGAACTGAGCTGGGCCCCCAGAGAAATCTCTGATCATAACACTGATAGCATCCGTGCAAACCTTCGTATGCTATTTGCAGCATGCTTAGTCAGAGAGCAGAGCAGGAGGAAGGCTGCATCGCTGAGACCTTGCAGACAAACTGGAGCAGACATCTCCAGCTTCGTGCTGAACTGCTGCAAAGTTTTACTCATTGGAGACTGTGGGCATAAACTGCAGCACAGCCAGAGGTGGTGGGTACCCTCCTTCTGCAGACCGTGGCTGCTAAATGAGCCCTTACCTTTATGACATGCTGTTCTATCTGCCCCACAACAGTGGGGTTTATTATATGATTTCCCTTGCTTAAGCTGCACTTGGGAAATGTAGTGCCACAGGAAGATGATGTTAGGAGCTGGAAAAACTCTGCAGTGTTTGTGTCGCTGGTGGTGTGCTGAACGCTTCTCCTCACTGCGATGAACAGTTCCAGACACTTTACTTCTGTGCTTTGTGCGCTGTGAATTCACAGAAGTGCAGCAGCAGTGTCTCAGTGAATTGTGTGGGAGTGGTGAGCTTGGCTTGGTCCTGACCACAGCTCCAGAGGACCCACGTCTGTGCGTTTCTTCTTGGGAGAGGTGAATACTGTGTAAGACTCGTGTTCTCTGCACCATGGTGAGATTTTGTTCTGCTCACTAGGCAGCTGCTTTCCTTTTTGTCCACTGTTAGCACTGACTGAACTCTCCTGTATCTTTGCTTGTGAAGCAGATCTAAATTCTGAGCCATTCAAGGGCAATCTTTTCTTGGTAACGTGATTTAAAGCCATTAGGTTGACACTAACATAATCTCCCTGGTTTATGCAGACCCCGATCTCCTTTGTGAACTGCATCTTCCTAATTGGCAGTGCAGTGTGAAGGGAGTCCCTTAGCACTGTATTTGCATTTCTGGTAGAGTAAGCCTTGTTTGCAACCTGCCATCAGCAGAGCTCTGTGATGATATGCTGTTTCCCTTTTGGAACCATGGCTCATTTATGAACTTTGGTTTCTGGTATTAAGGGTTGATGATTGCAGTAATATTAACTGCAAAACATGCTAAATATCCTTTTGAATCCCATACAGTCACTGTATTTGGTGTTAGGAGATCAAGAAACAGAAGCACCAGTCAGTCTTAGTATAGGATAAGGAAATCCATCTCAATTTGTTTCCCATTTGAGGTACTCCTCTGCAGTAATGCCCTATGTGGCAATTTGATGATGTCATAACAGTGCAGCTCTACTGGGAGCTGGATTGCTAAATGGAGCGAGCAAGGCAGGGTTGTTGAAGGGGAGAGCTCAGAACAACTCTGAATTAAGGATCAGCTGCAGTCAGAATTGAAAGTGTAGCACAAGTGACATTCTTAGCTAACGCAAAGCAATTAGCCCAAGCCATGTGGTTTGAAAGCTCTGCAGTCATTCTTTATTCTGTCAAAAAATATTTTGACAGATTTCTTTGTTTGGAGAGGAACTGGGGGGATAAAAGAAGCATGCCTCAGAATGCAGCTGTTTGTCTGATAGCTGTTGAGTGTAAGTGCACGTGTTGTGCCCAGAGAGCTGGGTGCTAAGGCTTGGAAATTCATCTGGTCACTTTCTTCAGCCCTGACTATTCCTTCTGCATTGGCGGTGTTTGTAAATCTTTGTTGGAGAGCGATGGCTAGAGCCATGCCCAGTATGCAAAGTATGATCTAACAGATGTACTATGCAGTCCTGAAATAATTTCCATTATTTATATTCCATGCTTAGGTTTATATACTGCAGAATGTAATTGCTTTTGTTGCTAGAACTAAACAGATCTCCAGGAATCACTTAAGCAGTCAGCCAGCACTCCAAATGCTTCTCTAGCAATCTCCTCGCTCAGTTTCAAGTATCCTTTCACCCACTGTGCAAACACTTAATTGTTTTGGAACAAATTAGGTTGGTTTATTTATTGGGAGGTATCCTCGTGGGGCTGAGTTTCCCCAGGCAGCGTGGCAGAGATTTGTCCATCCAGCCAACTCGCATGCTTCACCATTTGGACAGCAGGGCAGTTTTCACATTCAGTATTTGTGGCATGAGGATGGCTGTGGAAGGAGACCAAATTCTGGATTCAGGGCACAGTAATTTCAGCAGGGCCTTGGAGCTGTGTCCTGGTGTACTTCTGGTGCATAACACAGCTGTGCTTGCTGCTGTCCTCAGTTCTTACATAATGGCCTCCCCTTACAATCCACATAGATGGTTGTGAGCACTTGTCACGCTACACTGACTGGATCAATTGGATGGGCTAAAAAAGAAATAGCAGTGCCTTTGTTTTATGTGTGGGGAAATGGCAGCACTCAAATTTGTGCAAGGGAACCTGCTGCAAAACTGAGGTTTGAAGCCAGGCCACTGAGGTCTTGGGCTTGTCCACTTAGGTGAGATTCCAAGTGACCTCTAGCTGCTGGGCTCCCTTACCCAGTTGCAGCTGTCTCTGTGTTGCAGGACTGGCCCTGTGAGCAGAGGGCTGACACAGCTAGATGAGTCCTATCTGCAATCCCATTCTTCTTAGAGTCCAGATGGGACCGGTGCAATGTAAGAGTTAGGTGCAGTGTGCCTGCTGTGTTGCACTCATGCAGCTCATCTCTCGTTAGAGTTCTGGTGGTGGTTTGTTGCTTTAATACATCTCTTAGTGTGCACTGCTGTCATCTAGCAGAATTAGGTGGACTACAAACTCATGAGATAATGGTTCTGAGCGCTGATTGTAAAGGTTTTCCATCACATCAGCTCTTTGCTCATTTGTATAGTTTGTCCAGCCAAAGGTTTTCAAGGGTCCACTGGCTGTCAGACTTTTTTCTATTCTTTTTAGTATTGAAAGTGGGGACTTGTCTTTGTCCTTTCCTGTCTGTTACTTTGCATGTCTCGTTCTGCCCTCTCGCTTTTAGGAAAGCAATTTTTTCTTTTGCTTGTCAATTCAGAGAGACCAAACTGGTTATTGTAAAATAGTAAACAAAGGAGCTTGACTTGGAGGCTATGTAAATCAAAGCCTGCAGCCCTGGCCCTGTGTCCGAGCCTATGGCAGGAATCCCACTGTTATTAATGCTTCTGCAAACGCTGCCAGCGGTGCCGCTGGTGGAGCTGGTGCCTGCTCACAGCAGAGCAGCAGCACGAGCTCATCAGGGCAGGGACAGCCAGAGCCTGCAGCTGGGAAATCTGTGAGCTATTGAGAACATTCCTGAAACTGGTCAAGTGTTCAAGTCTGCCTTTATCATTAACTTATTTTGAAGGGTTTGGGCAGTCGAAGAGGGCTGGATTTTTTGTGTTTGCATTTTAGTCTGCTCTTGGATTTCCGAAAGACAGATCTATTTTGGCAGACGGGGGCTTGGCGGTGATGCATCTCACATGCTGTCTGGGTTTATTGGTGTTTGAAAAAGAGGGGGCAGAAGAAAGCAAGCTGCCCCAGTGTTTTGACTGGAAACTCTGCCATCCTGGATAGAGCAGCAGCTGAGCTGTTCCACTCAGAGTGGATCAGTTTAATAGCAGCCAAAGCTTTTTTCTGCCCTTTTCAGTTATTCATATCACTCCCACCATCGCAGCCTTGAGGAGCTGCATTTTTTTGTCTGTGTAAACCCAAAAGACAGTGCGTCTATTGACTCTCTTGCTGTTTCTGGAATGTGTCTTACAAAATTGGTATCAGCAAAATATCCTTCCTTCTTTTTTATTTTGGAGACAGGCACAGCAGAAAGTATGTGTGCATGTATGTGTATGTTTAAGTTTATGCTTCCTTTACATTATACTTGAAATACTGCTTTGGTAAGATTGTGTTTAAATCTGAATTGCCATGATGGTGGAAACCCAAAGCTTACCAGCACGCTCACTGCAGGGTTCATCGTGCTGCAGATGCTGGGCTGACCTTCGTTCTAGGAGTGCTCTTCCTCATGAGAAGTGTGTTAGCATATGTGACCTCTGGGTTTTACTGCTGCAATATGAGTTCAGAGAAGAATTACCTTAAAAAAAAAATAAAAATAGAGAGATACTTTGAAGTGGAGTTTATGCTTGTGTACACTGCACGTGTTTATCTGGGGCCTAAAAGGTGGTGCAGAGGTCCACTTGGAGGGAAGGGAAGGGGTTATGAATTTCTTTAAAAAAAAATATGTGCGGAATCTGAGCACCTTTCACCAGGAGGAGTGAGCTGCTTTTCTTCTCTCCTCAAATCTTTTTAATGGAGATGCTTTTTTTCTACTTTTTCATGCTGCTGCAAGTGACCTTGTTAATTTATTAATTTATGTGACCTCATTTATTCTTCCTCTCGAGGAGGAGCTTATTTGGTTCTAGCATTACGAGTACCTAGTCCTAACTTCTGTTATAATCAGGAGTGATCTGGCAATCTTTTAACATTAATTCTAAAGCCTGAGAAGCTCTGAAGCTGTATGCATGCCAAAAAGAGCAGTGAAGAAAGCAAAAAATACGTTTTTCTGTGAAGCTCAACTGTAAATTGCTCCTGAAATAGCTCCTGTGACTCTGTGTGGCTCCAGACCGCTGTGTCCATGACACTCAGTATGAAACTTAAGGTCATCAACTCAGTTTTTATCATTATGCTTCAGGAGAAAATAGAAATGTAGGATTAACTGAATTGCATTTTAAAACTGGAAGTGATGATGTTAGAGTAAGTGACACACTCAAATGAAGTACTAAAAAAAAAATCTACTTAAAAAAAAAAATTATATTTTAAGAACCAAATACCTCATTGGAAAAATATTTGAGCTGTTTGAAGCTTGCCAAATGCATTAAATGGACAGCAGAAAGAAAACGTCACTGGGGCTCTCATACAGAAATCTGTGGTTTTGGAATGTACCCAATTTTACTTATTAATCTCCTGCCTTCTCTTATTTGGGGCCAGTTAAGATAGTTTTGGAAACGGGGCATCTACTCCTGTATGCATTTAGCTCAGAGTGACTTTGCTCGTACCCAAACAGTGAGGTTGCTCATGAGGAAGAACTCTGTCTGAATGTTTGCTGGGGTGGCTGGGAATATGTAATAGCAAAGTCCTTGTTCATTGGTTTCAACAGTAGAGTTGAGGGACAAATTCCTGAGTTGTGCTACTTAAACAGATAAAAAGACAACTGTGTAAGTGGGGCTGGGCCTGCCATAGAAGCTGATTCAAACAATGGGTTTCTCTTAGGTAGATGAGGAGACTGGTCCTCACAAATGAATATTGATCTCCAGCAGCTGGGACTTGAGGAGGAGGCTGGGAGGTTCTTACAGCCTTTCTGTGGCTGACTTTATTTTGCTGGTGTATTTTCATTTGTAGTACAAGGCAGTATTGTTTCCCATCGTGTTTAATGTAGCATTACGTGAGTGTGTGGATGATAAAGTTTAATAAATTATATGGAACACTTGGGCAGAAAAAGGATTGCTATGGCTCCTTGGTATTTCATTGCAGCAGGTCAATGTTACATATGCTTCTGTTGCGGGAGCTGGTGGGCAATTAAAGCTCCTGGAGAACAAGCAGCGTTGAAAGCTTTCCCTGTCAGATTTTTTATTTAATTACAGTTACATTCTTGCCCACTTTATGCTCCCATTTCATCTGCTGTGTGGCATTCAGTGCCCAGCATTTTGTCATCGTGCTTCAATTATTATTTTTGTAGAGAGAATGTGAAAGGTGATGTAGGAAACTACCTCACTGACAGCACTCACAAAGAAAATAACAGAATTGCGGCAAAATAAATTACGAGGTGAGATGTGTGAGCTGGACAAGTGGAAGGGAAGCCTATTTCTTTGCAAATTGAGATTTGAAACCTTCTGGCAGAATTTGTTCGCTTCCAGTTAGGATTACTAAAATGTTCCATGATTTGGTATTTCGTGGATTTATTGTCAGGAAACTATTCTCTGCCTGGAATAGTTCAAAGAGTAACCCCACTCTGAACTGCTTTCAATGGGAGCCCACTACTTAGAAAATATTACTATTATCTGTTGCATTGTGTTCCCTGAAATAGCAAGAATATATTTTTAAGCTTTTTTTTTTTTTAAAGTGGTCTTTCTTGTTTCTGAAAAACCTCTTTAAGAAAGTTGAGAGAGGGCTTGAAACCTAATACTTCTGAGTACCTGTAGCTCTGTTCCATGGCAAGGTAGTCAGCACAGGGTGAGGAAACCATGAGTGCCTGAAAAAGGAGCAGGATGGGTTCTGTTTCCAAAGCCAAACAGCCTGGCTCCCTCTGACTGCTTCAATGAGGGTTTGGTTCCCAGCCATGGAGCATGGAGTGGTGTTGGAGATGGAGGGAGTACGTGGGAACCCAGTGAGGATGGATGGATGCCAGTTGTGAATTGGCATGACAGGGACCTCAAGGCTCAAGTGATGTGGGGTAGAGAGCGAAGGCAGATGGGTGCAGGGAGCTATGCAGAAAGGAGGGAGAAGGAAGAGCTTCTGTATGAAGGCCAACCACAAGGAGAGAAAAGGCAGCTAAAATAAACAGATGGGATAGGCAGCTAGGGAATGATGTTGGGCAGTGAAAGTGATAACAGAAGGCTTTAGGAAGCAGAACTGTAAGAGAGATCTGAAAATATGAGAGGGTCACTTGGGGACAGATTGTTCTAGGCAAAGAAGGGAGGGTAATTGCCCAGTGCTCTGCTATGCTGGGTAGCAAAGCAAATCTGCGTGGGTAAAAATAGGAAGGAGCTGTGTCTCAGCTGCTCCTCAGGCTCCTATTTCCTTGCCTACTTTGTGCCAGCTTGGTTCAAGAGAGTGGAGATAAGACTTTATAGAGAAGTGTGATGGGAGCGTGAATTAAAATGTTTTGTCATGACTCTGTTGGCTGAGGCATGTGAAATGAGACAAATGTTTGTTTTGTCCCTCCTCTATCTCCAAAACATATTGCTAGCCAACAGGTAAGTGGTGTGTTAGAGAAAAGAGGTGCTGTCCAACAGAGCTTTCAGTGGGAGAAGTGCTTGCAAGTGTCCTGAATAAGCCCTTGCCCTTAAGGAAATACTGGAGGGACAAATTTAGTACAATGTTTGACATGTAGTATGAAGAAGGGCTGTTTCTGAGTGCAGAATGATTCATAGAAGGAACATACTGCAGCACAAGAAAAGGATAGCAGCTGCAAGCATCAAGGGCTGCGTGCTAGCCGGAGGAAACTGGCACTGCCTTCTGCTCAATTGGTGGCAGAAAATTTATTCTATGAAGATAGAAAACAACTAGAGATGTTTGTTCTGACAACACATCTGAGCTGTGAGAGCTATCGCTTCTTAGGCAAAGTAGAAAAGCAAGTCTCTCATGTGCCAGACTTTGACCAATTTAACTTAAATTTGAAATTTTAAAGGCTTGTAAGAATATGCAGGAATACCAGTTTGACAGAGAGGCAAGGCCCTGCCATGTTTAACAGAAGAAAGAGAATTGAATTCCAGCAGTGCACTCTGTGGACTTATGTAGGTTCACAATGGTTCACAAATGTTTGTGGGTAAGAGTGTAAGCCAAAAGTGGAAGTGTTCAGAACCCATATGCTAGTGTTTTTGTGCTGCCTACTGGTAAGAGTGGTAAGACAAGTAACACAGTGTCATTTATTTCCGAGTGGTATAGGTTAAAATTTTCTTTTGGCATTTCTTTAGGCAAGACAGCAAGCCCAGCTGCGGCATCAAATGGCAGAAGACAGCAAAGCAGAATATTCTTCCACTCTACAGAAGTTCAACAGTGAGCAGCATGATCATTACTACACACACATACCAAACATCTTCCAGGTAAAGCTCACTGATGCTGTTCTAGAGAAGTTCAGAATCTCGTGATAAAAGCCAAGGGATGTGTTGCCTGTTGACTCAGTTCTTTTATTTGGTGATTTTGTCCACACTGGCAGTTTTTGTGTACAGTCTGCCAACACGAGAGATGGAGAGCTTGGTAGGAAAAATTGTGCCCTTCTCTTAGGAGGAAGGCAACAATGAATTGTCATGACAGATTACGATAGTCTTTAGAATTGTTCACAATCTTGCTGTATTAAGCTCTTGTGTCTGTGCAGCTGGGGAATGAGAGCATTATTTGCATTGTTGGAGCAGGAGGCAGCTGGGGCATCCTTCTATCTGTAAAGCTTCGTGGTCCTTTGTAACCTGTTTTGAAATCAGATTTCACAGATGTTAAATATAAACCCCAATAATTCTGTAATAGCGAATGTCAAAGAATTTAAGGAAGCTTGCTGACTGTCTTATGATGCTTAAAGAAAGACAGTAGACAGAGAACAAAAAAGCGATCAGTGTGCTTGGCTGAACAAAGAGAGATTAATGCTGTAGCACAGAAGTTGTAAATGACTGTTCCATTGTAATGGCTCGTAAGAGTCAAGAAGTGGAACATGTAACCTCTTTAAGGAGGGGAAATGTCACATGCTTATCATCTGATAAGAAATAGCTAATACTTGCATAGCAAATAGGCGTTTTCTTATTCGCAACTGGAGTTTTTTAGCTGAATGAGCATCTTCTCTTTTACTCGTGGTATTTCAAACCACTGTCTTCAGATGAATTATCCATGACATTACATATAAAAGTAACCTGATGTATTTAACACTAAATGCAGTGAGTGCTTTGATTCATGGATGCAAGTTGTACACACACATCCTCTTAACTATGAACTAACAAATAAGCTCTGGTGCTTTCTTTTAGCTGCTGAAATTACAGATGAGAATTTTTAGGTTGTCAGTGTTCTGCAAGATTCCTGCAGTCTTACATGAAGCAGGCAGTTCTTGTTCGAGCCCTTCTGTATCCTGTGGTTATAATCTGTCTTAATAGTGTTATGCCACATCCACTTACCCTCTGTTCTAAATCAGAGATCCATGCAATAGATGCTGGAGATTGTGACACTGAATCCACTGAGGAACAGGGAGCATATGTTGAGAAGCACACGTGTAAACAATATGGTGTGCAGGGCTGCCTGTAAACCAGAAATCAATATCTAGGGCAAAGGGGGGGAATAAAAAGTCCAAGGGAATAAAAATCTTCAGTGCAATGAAAATAAGATCTTTCACAATGTGTTGGAGAAAATGATAGAAAATTTAATGTTTCCAAAATATGTTAACAGCTCTAAGAACCGTTCTTAGAAATGTCTAAAGCTGGGATTTTGACAAATCAGCATTTGTCAATGTACAAAGTTAACTGATAAATTCCCTGTAACAGTAACACAGATTGCTGCTAGAATGGTGTTTAGATGTTGGAAGGAGCTATACCAATTACTACCTTTTTAGAACAGCTGTCCTAATTTGTCTGTTCTTAAATACATATATGTAAATAATGCATTTTAAAGCAGCCAGTATATGCTAGGGAGAAAAACTGTTTGAAACGGTGAAGTGATTGTTGATGTGTGATCTGAATGGCATCTCATCTTTTAGAAAATACAAGAGATGGAGGAAAGAAGAATTGTGAGGATAGGTGAATCCATGAAAACTTTTGCAGAGGTTGACCGCCAAGTGATCCCTATCATTGGAAAGTGTCTGGATGAAATAACAAAGGCTGCAGAATCAGTTGATCACAAGAATGTAAGTGTCACATTGCTTGTATTGTCGATTGTCATCTTCAGTAGTGATGGCTTTGTGCAGAGAAATTTAAATGCTGGGTCCAAGCTGCAGCATGAGGGCTTTTATAGTCATAGAACTAAAACAAATAATGGGCTCTTACCCCAGACTACTTTGTCTGAGGAAGATTAATTCCTAAATCTACTTAACATCAGGAAATGCCATGCTTTCTTTTCTTTTAGGAATATTCTCTCCTTTTGATAGGATAATGACATCTTGAAATAACTGTTATTCAAGATTAGGATTCTGCCCAGAATAAAGAGAATGATGGGCATTATTCCAGATATCTAATCACCACCAATTCTTATTCAGATGGGTTCTATACTCTTCTAATAATGGAAGTAATTAAAATGTTGGCTTCATTAATTATTGCAACAGTTCTGGCAAAATTTCTACTTCATTTTAAATTCTTTATTTAAAGAATTGAAACTTGCTAGCAATCTGTGAATGAGTTCTCGTAAACCTTAATTTTTGAACATCACTGTAGGAATAAAAATAGGCGCCCCTGATGAAGGCTGATAAGGAGTTCAGCTGAGCTTCCTGGTGTACGGTTAGCACAAGGGCAAATGTGTTTTCTATTTTGTTTTCAGAATGATCCACTCCCTTTGTAAATGAGGTCTGTGCCTGCTCTTTCTGCCCTTCTCATGGATCATATTAGTGCTTCAAATACAAACAGCATGTGTCTTGCTGTCTGTTTGAAATTCCCATACGTCTTTTTCTCTGGAATCTTTTCTGAGCTATTCAGTGCCCAGAGCCTGGAGACTGCAGTTAATTGGCAGCACAAGCCTGAGGCTGAGGTTTTGAAATGAATCCCCTACTTTTGCACGGCGGTTGCTCTCCCAGAGAGCAGCATGGGAAACCAAGGAATCTGAAAGTTACTGTTTCCTTTTTGGGGTAGGAGAAGGAGCACAAATTCCCATGTTTGAACAGTGTACCCTTTTTGGGGCGCAGCTGTCGGTGCTGCATGGCAAAAATCACTGGGGAGAGATTCATAGCTGTGCCCGCTCTGCTCAAATCTACAAGCACAGTCTAAGGGGAACACACAAACTGTTTAAGCTGAGTATTTGAACCCGAATGAACTTGTACTCAACTTGGTCTCTTGCACACGGATGTGTCAGATTGGTGCCTCGTGCACAAGTGTGGTATTAGAACAAGGTGCTGTGAGCTCTGATAGCTTAGGGATCTTCTAATATCAACAGAAATGTACTTAACTGCATTTGTTACAAATGAACAATTACAGAAGATTTAGCTTGTTCTGTCTGGGCAACAGTGACGTCCACAAAGGCTTGTATTAAAATATCACTTAGGGCTTTATGTCTCTGGAACAGTGGTTTCTCACCTTGACTGTAATAAAGGTGTATGCTTGTTCCCGTGTTCTCTAGGGCATGTGTCCTACTGTTTTATGAGCAGCCATAGGTGCAGGCAGTAGCAGCTGAACATCTTGTTCTCCTTTGGCCAGTCATGTGAGCTGCTATAGCAGACCTTTCCCATCTCACCCACTAAAATTTTAAGCAGCAAGTTTTGTCTCTTAGGCTGCTATCAGAAAAGTTTCTTCTCCTTGAAAGATTTAAATTGAGGTTTATCTCCTTTACTCATCTCTTTCAAGCCTGAAAATTTTTGGATGGGAAAGTCAACTAGATCTGAGCTGTGGTCAGCTTTGAAAATGAGGTCAGATTCCAGGCAAGTTGAATGCAAGGACAGCTGGTGATAACATAACTAGTACAATGGTGAGCAATACTGAGAGCGTGCTGAGCAGGAAGAGCTTCATGTGAAACTCCAGGTTCACACAGACACGTGTTTCCCAGCTGGGAGGAGATCTCAAGGATCTGGTGATGGTAAACAAAAGTACACAGTTATCGCCGAACTGGAGTTGTAAGAGCTCAGACACTCTGGTACTGAGAAAAGGCAGTGATGCATCTGGAGTCCTTACGTAGCTCCTGACTGCTGTTCTTTGGTTTTATTGTCACTTATTCTACCCAGCTATCGTGTACTAAAGAAAGGGAGAGGGTAAGTGAAAGCTCTGCTGTTGATGTGGTAGCTTCAGTTTGGAAACCAGGCTTTTAAATTTAACAGCCACAGCAAGTTCAGAGAGTGTATTTGTCAGAAAGAAAATAATTACAGAGAGAGCAGTAGTTCTAGTACTTTACCTTGTGTACCAGACTGAGTCAGCCCTCGCTGAGAGGATGTAGGAACCTGCAAGTTCTGCAACTTTTTTTTTTTGCTGTCAGTAAAACCTTCCCAGCTGATGGGAACATTAGTATTTTACAAAGAAAAAACAAAATGTAAGCACAACTTTGCAGTTCACAGGCTACCTGAGCTTCAGGTTTCTTACCAACACTGACCATTGAAGGGGCTTCCATGGCACTTACGAACCACTGTGATTGCCACTGTCAGACCTGTGTAGCACCGCAGTGGGTCAGGATGTAGTTGTGTAGTTCAGTTGAAGCTCTGGCAGTGCAGGCTGCTAACAGCAGGCTTCCATTCCACAGCCATCTCTGCCTGCCCTGCCATCCAGAGCTGCCAGTAGGATTCTCAGACGGCTTTTTTTTTTTTTTTTTTTTCTCAAGGCCCCTATTTCATTAGGTGGTGTTGAGAACTAGAACGATGCCTGGAAAATACATAATTATTCTATGCAGCTTAAAAATGACAAAGTTCTGCCTCCTGCCCACTAGCAAAATGGGCAGATGTTCAGGCTTAGCTGGGAAATTTGCAGCCGTGCAGGCAGAATTGCTTTATGCCCTCACAGAAGTCTTTACTAAGCAATGGAAGCTCTCTGGAGTTAGCTGGTAGCTCTGGTTAGCCCTGTGTTCACAACACAGCTATAAATACACCTCTGTTCAATCCTTCCTAACAACGCAGAGGTTGCATTACAAGGGTGGGCTGGAGTGACTGCTAAGTGAACCTCTGCAGGATTTGCTCCAGCAGCAGATAGAATTAATTTGTTATGGATTTGGGAGTTCCTGTTATGACATTATCTCTTTGTGATATGTGGAGCTTGCTATTTATTTTTAGCTCAATTGTAGTGGAAGGATGTTTTGACTAAATAGAGGGAACACTGTACAATTAAAAGAGGGAAAAAAAAAAGAGAGGAGAAAAAAAAAAAGGCTTTAGGCCTAGGATAAAATAGCAGTAGTGGATTTTATGTAACCTCATGTGTGTTTGTCTTTCTTCTTTCATCTTACTTTCATCATTGTTAAAAATCTCTTCAAACTTTCACATCTACAAAAGTTTTAATGTCAATCTGGGATGAGGTAATGGAGGAGGTGTTGCTTTAGCCCCTTTACAAGCTGTACCTGAATTCCACATTGCACCTGATAGACTGAGGATCTCAAGCCTTAATGTGCTACACATTCTGCAGGTTACCTTTGCAAAGCTTTTCTTAAAGCTGTGCTTTTCTTAATTGCACCTGTACCCTGAACATGTGTGTATCCCACTAGACTTCTCATGAATGCAGTTTGACCCATGGATGTAAGCAGAAGCTGTGAACTGCTTCCAAGCAGCAAGTTCTTTGATTCAGATGGGATGATGGTGCTCTTCTCTAGAGACTGATAAGATTTTTGTGTGCACAGCTCCCCTAATGATCTTAGAGTAAGAACTCTTAGAGCACTGTAATGTAAAAAGCTTACCTTCCTGAGAAGGCAAGTAGATCAAAAGTGTTCAGAATGTTTTCTGAGGCCATTAGACCTAAATGCTTTTGGCAAGTTGAAGTCCAAGTCTACATTTATGTATAATTAATTGTGTTATGTAGACTTGACTAGGATAAATGCTATATATTGTTTCTTGTTTTGATTGATGTTTTTCTTCTGTCAAAAAAAAAAAAAAAGTAAAACCACTGCATGGAGTATACAGGCAGTGTATGGCTGTAGAATCTGGGAGCATTCAGGTTTACATGGTACAATCCCTTGTTTTGGCAGGATAATATGGTCTGGATACCTTTTTAAAACACATAGTGGTAGTGAAAACAGATGCAAGGAAGGGTGCTTTAATCTTGGAGCAGAAGGAGAAACTCATCCTGGTCCCAAGTTCAGGAAGAGTATTAATTTACCAGGATGAGACAAGTCTCTTTAGAGATTCTTTTCTTCCATAAGCAAAAGCCTTTTTGTCCTGGCATTGTTCTACTATGCCACCAGTGTGATGACAGCCTTCATCTGAGATGCTTATGCTTGTACTTGATCTGTCCCATTTCAGGATTCACAGATGGTAATAGAAGCCTTTAAATCAGGATTCGAGCCTCCAGGAGATGTTGACTTTGAGGACTTCACTCAGCCCATGAAGCGGACTGTCTCTGAGTCCAGCCTCTCCAACTCCAGAGCAGATGGGAAGTATGAGCCGAAGTTTGGTGGCAAATCCAAGGGCAAGTTATGGCCATTCATCAAGAAAAATAAGGTACTGACCTGCAAACTTGAGCGTGGTGTTAGCTAGTATGCTTGTAGTCAGTAACTTCTGTCTTGTCTTGAGATCTGGACAATGACGGATTTTAAAAAGAACTTCAGTTTCAGAAAGTTAATGACTAATGCCTTAGTATGGTGTTTTGTTGTAGTCTTCGGTTACTTAAGGTTTTTTTTTTTTAATATATCTTTGAAGTTTTTTCTTTGTAATTGCTTTAATTATGTTGCAGTTTTTACATTAATTTAATTGTCGTGTCTTTGCCATGGTCCATTTCTGTTCCTAACTCAGAAGGAATTGCATACCACTTACTTAGTGTCACGTGTGCTAACTAACATTATTACTTCTGGGGAGCTTTGATGTGTCATTACTGTTTTGGCACCTCTAAAACTCTTTGACTTTTCATTTGTGTGACCTCCTCAGTCTGTGCACTGCGTTCTGCAGTTGGGTGGTGGGGAGCAAGAAATTGCTGCGGTTCTCTCTTCTTTAGCATAACTAATGGAGCACAGCTAACTGAGCAGTTGACTGTTTAAAGACCATGTTAACTTACGTAGCCATTAAACCCTTTTCATTTCACTGTCATATTTTACACCATAATGCATGGCACCGTACATCTGAGGATACCAGAATGTGTCAGGATGACTGCACTGTATGAGTTTACAGTAACACTGATGGAAGCCCAGAGCAGCTTCACTGTTTTGATCTCACCCTTGCTCTGACCCTTACCAAACCACTTTTACTAATGGCATTGATAGTCCAAAAGCCTACCTGATCAAAATGGGTCGTTCTTCTTGTGCTGGTAGAAGAGAGAAGTTGGCTGTCTGGTGCTTACATTAGTGTAGCCAGAAGCAAAAAAAATAATAGGACCAACTCCTGAACAAATCTGTAGAATTTGTAGAAGTGAAGTTTGATGCACATTACTGAGGTGTGATTCGAAAGCAGGAAGGAATGTGGTTTGTTGTTTTCCAGATAATAGAAACGCTACTGGGCACTAAGGTACCTTCCTTATCTGATCCATTTAAATTCAGGTATTTGAAAGCTCTATCCATCTGCATTATTCCGAGTTGTCCACAGAGCAGAGCAGGGCAGTTTATAGGGACAGCACTGCATGGAACAGTCTGCATGAGCTTCCCGTCGAAATGCTTTGTTACTCTTCTGTTGCATCACTTACTAAAAACTTCAATTTATCATACCTTCGTTTAACACAACTCTAAATACTTCTCCCCCCACTTCTTGAACCATGGCCTTTAATATTTAATTATTTAATTGTTTTTTCTCTGAATTTCAAATATTGGTTTTGATGCTTATTTTCGTTTTGTGTTTTATCTTTTTATTTTGATTTTATTCTGTCACTTCTCCATCTCTTATACGTAGCTTATGTCCCTTTTAACATCCCCCCATCAGCCCCCTCCTCCTCCCCCTGCCTCTGCCTCACCCTCTGCTGTTCCCAACGGCCCCCAGTCTCCCAAGCAGCAAAAGGAACCCCTCTCCCATCGCTTCAACGAGTTCATGACCTCCAAACCCAAAATCCACTGCTTCAGGAGCCTAAAGCGCGGGGTAAGTTCTCCTCTGGATACCTCTCTTTCTTTCTCTTTTCTTTCTTTCTTGCGCTTTTATATTGCACGTTCTGTTATGTAAAAATTTGTTTTGTTTGGTGGATGAGTCCGTTGTGTTTTATCGTAACATGCAGACAAATCCAAGGAATCCCAACCTCTAAAGTCATTTGCAGTCAAAAACCCCACAGCGAAACCACAAAAAGTACAGTTACTGATAGGAGTTACCCATTTCTTTTTTTGGAAGGAGGGAGAATGGTCCAGTGCATAGAGAGAGCAGCTGAACTTGAAGTAATATTCACATAGAAGTCACAAATGGTTAATTTAGCAGCTCTACATACTCTGCCGTTCAGAATTGGAGGTCATTTCCTATGAAGTCAGAAGATTTTGTTGGTGCCTGAACTGACTTTCACTTCTCTGTGCCACAGTGCACATGGTTCAAAATTACATTTTGTGTGCAAAGCTTATGGTCAAACAGGCAAGCTCTGAAACTCAGCTGGGAGGCTTGGAGGGGTTGGGCTTTGGGCTTCTCCTGCCAGCAGCTGAAGCAGTGTGCTGGGTGATGCCTCACTGCTGACCTTGGGGATCCACCTGGGTGTAGTGTAGATGGAGCTAGATCAGCTTCTCGTGACACAACGCCAGCATTGCAAGTTCATCATATGTTTCTCCTGAAATAAACCTTTCTTTTTTTAAAAGGAAGAGAATGGGTTTTGTTTTCTTCACACAAACCCATGTGTGGCACAGTTGTGCTGAGAAGTTGCTTGTCTCCTACTGCTTTGGCTCTTAGGTTTGACTCCTTAAAAGTATTGTTGTAAAAATCACAGGAAGGAGACACAACTGTGCAGTACATTACAGCCTGCACTAAAAAACACATTTTAACATCGAGGAAATGTAACTGCTTAAAAAAGCCCAAATTCCGCTCCAGGGACCACACTGACATTTAGGGACGAGGACCAGAGTTATTTAACAGCAGAGATGATTTCAGTGGGGACCGTCAGTGGTTAGTCACAGAGAATTGAAAACACTGCTGTAAACAATATTTTGTCTCATCTGGTTACAGACAGTAAATTTAAAGTAAAGAAGGGTTTTTTTTATTTATTTATTTTTTTAAGTAGAGCAGTTTTCAGTTCTTTTTGAAGGAACTGCCATTTAATGATGTATTCAGCACGGGATCCAAAAAATCCCATTTCTGATGCTCCCCATCAGGGAAGCAGGTGGTTTCTAAGCTGTCCTAAGGAGGCTTGGTAAATGTGCCTCCTCCCCTCCGTTGCAGTTTGGCTCACAGCATCTCTGCTTTTAAGGGAGGGGGGAACTGCCTTTCCACCCTGCTTCTGAAGCAGCAGGCATTTCTGCACTGCTCGGGTGGGCTGGCTCCTGGCAGCCCTGTTTGTGGGGTGCAATCAGGCACGTGGGGGAGGAAGGCACTGCTGGTGATGGGAGCTGACGTTGTGATGGAGTCCTCCAGCAGTGCCATTCACTGGAGCGATTATGTAAAGTAATGCTGAGTATTTCTAGTTCAGTTTAAAAATACCACCTTACAGTTCCTTGGGCAATGCACGAGCTTGCATTCCCAGTGTATTAACTCTTGAGTGTTTGGCCACATAAGCAGTTATGACTGCTTATAATATAATATAATATACCTAATAAATAAATAATATACATAAATAAATAATATACATAATATCTCATGCTAACTGTCTTGAGAAGTCTGAGCGAGTCCTACAGATGCTTTGTACTGTGTTGTTTTTAATTGGCTTGTTTGAAAAGTGAAATAATGAGAACAATTTCCTCTAGCTTTCTCTGGAATCTTTCTAATTTCTGCTGACACGTTCATTAAAAATGCAAAAAGGAAGGCTGTTGCTACATCTTCATTTGAACCTTTCACTGTGTTCTCCTTCTCTTTCATTTCCTTCCTCTGTTAGCTACCAGGATGTTTGTATGTAAATAGTTGTCCTGCCTGACTCATCCGACAGAGTTGGAGGCCAGTGCTCAGGTCATCGTGGCTTTTTCCAGAGGGACGAATTCAGGCCTCTTACTTCATCTAGAAGTATGGAGGAGGAGAGGCTGCGAAGAGCTGGCAGCTCATACTGTCTGCTTTGAGAATGTTGTTGACATTTCATAGGTCCTTGGTGATTTTTGTTATACAGAGCATCAGACTGGAAGGTCATGGAAGTGCTTAATGATCTTCGAAAATGAAATTCTAAACAGACGTACCCCAATCTCATTTATTTGTCAGATGAAAAATGAGTTATTGTAATCTGTTTCTATCTCATGTGGTCTGATGTGGCCCTCTTTATATACAGTACAGCTGGGTAATCTCATTAATTCTGCTCTTACAATATTAAATTCAGTAGGATTTCCTTTTCTCGGTTCCTCTCCATCTCCTTGTCCCTCTGCCAGATCCAAGAACATCTGAATTTTGCTCATGGGCAGTAATGTTGCTAATGCTGCATTGAGAACTTACCAAAGAAATGAGAGAGGAGGAGGCAGAGAGATACTCTGTGTGCAGAAGAGTATTTGATCTGCACAGAAATACAATAGAAGAACAACTTTTGGGAAGGTCGAGCAGGGAACGAACAGAGCAGTACAATGTAATGGGTGATTGGCTTTGGACACAGAATAATTTCATTTGCTCTGAATATTGTCTCCACGCTGCTGGCTTTGTTCAGCCCAACACCTTGCAGTGCAGGTGACCATGGCAGATTTAAAATACCAAAGTAATTCAGATTTAGATTGTTCAAACAAATTGTCAAGAAGCAGGTCCTTCCTGGTTTTGTTGATAAGCTGAGCTGTTAATGCCTGCAAAAGGCCATGCAACAGTTTGTTTATTCCAGAGGAAACAGAATCGTACTCATTTCTTTCCCCAATTTAAGGAAGAAGTGCATGGCACTTAATGTGACCACAGCTAATAAATAACAAAAGCATAATGGGATACACAGAGCAGCAGAACTATGCACTGTAACTGGTCCTTGGAACGTGGGGCAGTGATCCCATGCAATCCCTCCATAAAGTCCTCTTAAGATGGAGTGGCAGTGTTTTTCAGTAATTTCCTTCCAAGTTTTGCTTTAGCATCTAATGTTACATTTGGAGATTGCAAAGCTAACGTGGGAAAGCCTGTTGAATTGGGTGAGTGATGTGAAGTCCTACACCCAGCTGAGCTTTAGTTTTGCTCCCAGTCTAAATCCCATTGGATTTTGTTTTCATGGAAGGAAGCAGATATCTGAGCAGCAGATGTGGGGTTAATGCAGAGGCACCAATAGCACTATCAGTGATCACTACCAGTGTGAAATCCTGGTCTGTTTGAAAGAAAAACAACAAAACTCATGTTGGTGCAGACACTTGTCAGTGCCTGTGGTTTTCTAATCGTGTTCCTCTATTTTCATCAGACTGACTTTCTTCTAACCCCAAAAGCAGAAATGTCCATTATAAAGAATCAAGTAAAACCCGTTGCAGTGCTTACCGTGGATCTGAGCTGAAGGAGGGGCTCAAACTCAGGGTTTGTTTTTTTGAGTACTGTATCTAATAACTCTTTAAAAAGACAAAATTTGACATAAAAGCATAGTGCTTACAGTCAACACTGTCTCCATAGAGAAGTAAAATCCAGAAGAGTACAAAAATGAGGAACCACTTACATAAGTCATAATTTCATTTATGCTTGCTCTGCTTTTTCTAATTCCATTTTGAGGACAGAGGAAACTTAATATTCTGCTAGTTGAAATTAATTTTGTGTTTTTGCTTAATTGCTACACCGACAGTAACATCAGCACCCTTATTTGGAGAGCAATACTTCTTAACTAACTAAATCCAGGGGTAGAACTTACACCCTCGAACCGTTGTGTACATTGGGCTGATTTGCTGTGTGTCATCATTTGGACACTGCATTGTGCTCAAACTGGAGGTGGCTCTGGGATCTCAGGCACAGATACCACTGTCACTGCTGAAGCAGCCCCATAGGGTTCAGTGGAGGGATTTTTGTGGTTTCCTTTTCAGTGGAAGTTGTTGACTTCATTCCAATGTAACTGTATTTCCATTGCATCAGTTAATGTTTTCCCTTACCATCCTGTCTTGCTTCTGTGATGTACTGTGCACCTGTTGCCCTGCCCAGGGACCGCGACTTCATAGTGATTGTGCAGAAACAGCAGCCATACCACACCACCTCCTCACCTGCAGTGCTCCCTGCCCGAGGAGTACTCCATGCTGCAATGCAAGTGTGTGTGTGCCAGAACACCAGGGCTTGGGCGGGTGGGCTTGGTAAAGCCGTGCTTATTCTAGCAGAGAGATCTTTTCTGACGTGGCATGTTTAAGCAAGCCTTTAAAAACATGAGATGTAAGTGTTATAGATGTACTGAACTCAATTAATGCTCACGGAGCATCTAGCAAGCTTTCACTTTGCACTTAAAAACTATTAAACGCCGAGCTGTCTTTTGCTGTAGAAGCAGTAAACACGGGTGCTGTGCTGGTCTCCACCGTAACGGATGTGTTTTCTCTTGCTGACTCACCAGCAGACACAGTCTTTGTATTTTCACAAAGAACTCATGAAGAGGACTTTAGGGACACCCACGTGTGCCATTGAGGCTAGGGAATACGTTGTAAGTCCGCGTATGGTGTGATCAGCCCATACCGTTGCTGCACAGTCGCTAACCCCACTTACAACGCCCTCAGAGTGCCGTGGCAATGTGCTTTGTGAAAAAGAAACAGAAAACTGCAAACCTGGTGAGAGGCAAGCTGCAGCTTACTGTGTTACGTGCAGGGAAGACTTGTCTGTTAGGCCTGGAAATGCTGAAATTCACACTCCTGTTGGAACCGTTGTAAAGTGTGCTTGGCTGAAAAGCAAATAGAAAACTAAAAATTACATTCTAAATTCGTCAGCTCGTGAGCTGAGCTGCTTTTACAGCAAATTTCTTCTGTGTAAAGGTACTCCAGGTGGGTTCCTCGCATTTACTCTAAGTATTTTATGAGTGCAGTTTGACCACTGTGAGCCAACCCTTTGTATGAGCAGAGAGAGGCACGTTCCTGGCCATGGTGGTAAAGCACTCTGCTTTGAGAAGCTTCCCTGAACTCTCTGGCAATGACAGCTGATGGAATCAAAGCTTGTGACTTCTAAATCTGATACCCAGAGAAAGCACTGTATAGGGTGGATTGCTGCAGGAGCACTGAGAAAGAAATTTACCTTTGGGCTGTCTGGAAATGCAGTGATTTATTTCAACCCTGATTTCTGTAAGTGAGGTTAGTGTCTGTGACTGTCCAATAACACATGGACTTGGTGGCTTTCCTGCGCTCTCATGTGTTATTGAAGCTTGTGGCTCTTAGGCTCTTCATTTTTTCCCTGCAAGACTAAACTAGACTTGTTCTGAATTGGCAGCTTGAAACAGATTTGCTCATTTCGTAGCAACGTGATTTATTTGATCATTTTGAGGGGCAAAAATGCTGCTCTTCCAGGAGCTGTAAACAAGTTTATAGTTGCGAAAACCCAACAGAATGGGCAAAAACTGTTATTTAGTGAATGCTCAATGCAGATTTATTTTCAATCTGCTTATGTTTGTTTATGGAAATTGAATCACTGTCATATAAAATTATCGATGCATTTCAGAAATGGAAAGCTGTGAATATGACTTATTTCAGCATTTCGTTGACTGCGATCTGCTTTACTTGTACTGACTGTAACCATCCCCGATGTTCTCTTTGGAAATGCTTTTAATACGTTCTCTATTTTTGTCCTACTTAACAGTGCAAGAATTGGGCATACAATGTCTGTAATCCCTTTGACTTTGCTGAGTTTGCAGCAGAAGAACAGTCTTGATGCACATGGTTCTCCGCAGTAGCGTAGTGCCTTTAGACCTAGTGTTTAGAAAATAGAGCATGTAGCATACATCTGTGCCTTCTGTAGAGTGCTTCAGAGGTAAATATTTCCTCTGCACCATGAGTCTTGTCTGTATATATGTAGGATCTCAGTTTGTGCTGATCATGTCTATGCTAAAGTTCACAGGAATGCTGAAGAAATTAAAAGCTGCCCACACCGAATATTTTCTGGGGTGTATTTTAGCTCGTTCTGACTCCTCCTATGATTCTTCTCTCAAACTGATCAGTTTTGTTTGGTTTCTCAACAGCCCCATAGCGTGAGAGTAAATTTCTTTACCAGGCTGTGATTATTGAGCATTTCTGTGCTGATAAACTGAACTTGAGAGGGAAGCTGAAAGTATCAGTTCCAATGGAAGAAGTTCTCTATTAATCTTAAGGCTGTATATTTTCCTATATCTGCTGAGTAATGATAATTATATTTGAAAATGTAGTATTCCCTGAACAGGGTTTCCAAAACATTGTGGGTGTAGAGCCACCTTTATTTTAAATCCATCCCAAAGGAACTCTTGCTAAAAATGGAGCATCTGTTTGTGAGAGCTCCGTGTCCAGGAGCTGTTGGTGCAGCCATTAGAGAACTCTTGAATGGCAAGATGTGCAGAAGTCTGACAACAGATCACTGCCTGGAGCAAGAGATGTTTTCCTATTTTCACATTTCAGTTGTCTCTGACGCCAAGCACGTGTATTTATGCACTCAGAAGCTCGTTGCATAGTTGGAGCATTTCACTGCTGCCCCCAGATTGCTGGTAGTCACAGTGCACACTGCTGGAAGCATGAGTGCAGCTTTGGTTCTCTGGCTTTGTACCTGGAGCAGCAGTTAGCTGGAGCAGAAAGGCATTGTAGCACTGTTAGGCTCCTATCTCTCGGAAAACCTTCTGACTTGAAGCTGTCACAACATCTTCCAGCACTGAAAGAGAGCCCTGGTAGTTCTGGTGGTTGAGTGGCTGAGCACATTTGTTCACCTGTCAGTTTGGGGCCCTCCAGTGCTGCTGAGAGCCCAACGTGTAAATGATGTAGCACAGAGGCAAGCTGTGCTGCTGTGTAGGTTACTTTTTTAAATGTACACCTCTCTTTTTTGCACTCTCTTCCTTTCTCAGAGTAGCTAAAAGATAATGTTTTGGCTCTGCACCAGGGAATGTGGTAACCTTTGAGGACTGGATCGTGTATATCATTTAAGGAGCTTGAATAACATCTCACTGTGCTGCCATAGAATCAATTTGGTGTAAAGAGATTTTTTTCTTTTTCCTTATTCTCGGTCCTGACCTAGTCTGACCGTGTGGCCAAAATAAATTTGAGATAAGTATCTGTATGAATTGTTTAAGAACACTAAATGGCTGAAGTGAGTGCCCAGAAAGCATTGTATGCAGCAGTGGAGATAATTCAGGAGTATGGTCATTTGGACACGTGCCTGCAGGCTGGGCTCTGTCTCCTGGAAATGAGCTGAGGCCCCAGCATGCCTTTAGCAGCAGGAGCTGAGCAGTGCTGTACCTCTCCCTACACGTGGCTGTGTGCTGCTGTTCCCTGCTCCTGCACAGAGGGGCTGATGGCTGTGACTGCGTTTCAGCACATCTTCATTATGAAGCAACTGGCATACATTTACAGGTGTTTTGTTTTGCCATTCAAAATTCAATGAGAAAATCCCTCTCGAGGCAGCAAATGGGGCAGCCCAGGCAGCCCTCTGCCAGCAGTACTGAAGCACATAGGCAGTGGTGCCCTGCTCCCAGCTCTGCTCCAGGCGAGGCCATGGCAGCTGCCCAGTGCTTCTGGGCCCTCTTGTGAACTTTTGCACAGATCTGTCAGTGTTACTCATCCTGTGTTCAGCAGCGAGGGGAATGTGTGTCGTGTTATTGTAACAGCACTCTGAAAAGTTCCTCTTCTACTGATGCTCTCTTGTTTTTTTTTTTCTCTTTTCCCCCCACCAATTTCTCTCTCCAATCTCTCCAATTTTTATTACACACTTTCTCTCAAGCTGGTAAGCACATTTACAGCATGCCTGTCCTGTGTTTTAATCACAGCTTTCTGTGTGTGTTTTAATGTGCACTGTGCCACGTATGACAATGACACTGAAATTGTTAAATTTGTCTCTTCTTTGTTTGCTTTTTTTGCTGTTTATCAGATAACTCTGAATACACAGGTCTGGAGTCTAATAGAGGTGATCAGATCTCAGTCTTTCTAATAAGCTGCTAAAAAATTAATTCTAATACGTAGTTTAGCTTTCATTTTTGTAGTCCAGGGCTATGAAAATGTAGAAAAACAGTATCAAGTAATTCTGTTACTGCATAAGTATAAATTGAGACGTTAAAAGAAATAAAGGTCTTTGTGTTTGGACTTTTTCCAGAGAGAAATGCATGTATTTGGTGTGACTGTAGCCACAAAGTTTGCGTTCTGTGTCCAGGTGTTTACTGGACATCTGCACCATGATCACCTACATTTTACAGCCCTATGTAGTCCTTCAGAATAACTAATAATAATTAAAATTCTGTAAACCGTAACCAACAAGGTTAACTCAGTCTGATTTTAATTTGCAAATAATATTATAAATATGAACCCTAAATTTGGTCTCGGATGCAGCTGGGAAGCTTGCTTGAACCACGGTAAGGTAACGTTACTGAGTTGGAAAGGGAACGGGTGAACCTATCTGGAAAAGCACATTGGGCTCAGTTTGATACTGCAGGTACCGTGCTGCTTGAGATGTGCCACACCTCAGTATGTTTCTGGTAGCTTCTTGGTGTTCATTGTCCTCTGGGAATGCAGCCACTCTGCCCCAGTTCATGCTCACATTGCAGTGCCACGTCAAGTGGTGGCAGCTTGAGAGCTTCAGAGGCTCTGCAGCTCCGTAACTGCATTAGCTTGGAAGTTCCCTTTATCCTCACCAGCCGGGCTCCCTCCCTGTTACTCCTCCCTACATACACGTTGTCCATGGGTATATCAGTTTGGACCTGTTCATGTCATGGCAGCTTGTTCTGAGGAAGGGTGTGTGTCCTGGAAGCACCTGGGGAAGCTGTGTTGTGCCTGTGGAGGAGTCAGGCCCTGCAGCTTCCCTGCACAGTGCAGTGACTCAGTGTGCTTTGTTTGCAGTTTTGTGCTTCTGAAGACCTGTGGTAGGAGTGGGGAATGGTGGAAATCTCTGCCTTAATTGGAAACCTTCTTCTTTTGCCTGTTGCCATCCACTGGCTAATTAGTCCCAAGTGTTTATACCAAGAATTTCCCCTTGTTTTCATGTAGTGTAGCTGAGTGCAGCCTTCACATGTGTGGGAATATATCCTCCCCAAGCACAGCTGATATGGCCTTTCCCCAAGAATTGCACAAATCAAGATGATGTGTATTTCTAGAAAACATAAGCAACATTTATTGCTTGAGAGATGGTGCTGGCAGCTTTTGCTTGAGAGCATGAAATGTGCCTAGCATGTGCAAAAGTTGTCCCTTGCCTCTTCCTGCTGGACGAGGACCTACAGCTGCTGTTCTGATGGGAAGTTACCAAGCATGGAATAAAGTCTCTGTGAGTTCACCCAGTCTCAGGCATGCGTTTCTTCACAACACTAATGCTTTGGTCTGAAGCATTGTGAACATAAATACTGAATTTAATCTGGCCTAATGCTTTCAACTGAAGTGAAGAATCAAAAAGAGCTTTTCCAAATTGCTTTGGATGCCTCTGATATAACTGAGGATGTTTTCAAGCACCTCTGCTTCTTCTGGATAGAACTGAAAAGAATATTTTATATAGTCTATCTGTTAACTGCTCATTTATTGACAAACCTACATCCAGTTGCTTTGCCTTAAAAAGATATGTATGGGTTTAGCATGCAGACTGACTGTAAAATATACTAAAACAGCCTCACGTGATGTAGGAGTTAACTGCGAAGCAAATGCTGCCAACATGAGAGAAATCTCCTGTGCCATGCACAGCAATGTAAGCAGGAATTCCCACCTCCCAGGGCTGCACATGTCTAATGTTTTAGAATTAGTGTGACTTGATTCTTGCATTTGTGTTAAATTTGCTTTCCCATTGTCTCACAAAATGGAAATTGAAGTGTTATTACACACAAGATTGGACTAAGATGCATGTGTTGTTACCTGCTGAAAATTAACGTGGCAGCAATTTCGTTATGCTTTTCTGAAACGAGAGGAGATGGAGGAGGTGACCTGGCTGGAGTTGTCCTCGTGGATGTGCTCTGACACCCACGTGGCTTCATTATAAATGGTGTGTGCTGCAAATGCAGAAGGAAGAGCATGCTGTCCTGGAGAGCACATTCAGTGCAGAACTGAACACATCTCATGGGCAGTTTCTGTGGACACTTTGCCACCAAATCACTTTCCTCTAAGAGAGGGATTTGGCATTTTAGTAGAACTAATGTTTTCACTTAGCTCACAGGCTTTCAGGAAGCTGACGAGCTATTGAATTTGGGTACTCAACTTTGTATTTCTTATTTCTCACGTGTTCCAGTGTTCCTCCTTAGAAATGGAACATGGAACAAGTGGAGACCAAGAGGAGAAAAACACGTACAAATTCTAGATTATGTACCTGACCTTCATTCTTTTTTGATTCAGCTAGTCTACCTGCTATACAAAATTAGGGCAATCAGAGATGAAGTTTAGGAACAGCAATAATTCATAAAAAATCTCACAAACACCTTGAGGACTCAGAGTTGCAGCCACTTCCATCAAACCAGAATGATGCATTAGTTTCACACAAACAAGGTCGAATAGCCCACTAGTTTCATTTTTGTTATTCCTTTCTATGTTTTAATAAAAAAGAAACAAAATAAGTTTTGCTATACACATTAACTATATTATATATGTGGCCCAAGACAATTCTTCTTCCACTCAGTGTGGCCTGGGCAAGCCAGAAGGTTTGACACCCGTGAGTAGACCAAGCCAGCAGTTAATGGTGTACTCAAGAGGCATGACTGTGACACAGGAGTAGAAACTACCAACTGCTTGTAGGGGGATGCTGTGTGAATAGGACTAGGGGAAAATGGGAAGTTAAGTATTAATTCTGTTAAGTAGAATCTGGCTTGAGCTATGGTTCAAAGCAGATTCTCAGCTTTGCCGTTGAATTCTGGTGTTCCTGATGACCTGCCATTTACCACTGGGTATGGAAGTGGTATGTGGTCCTGGGCTTGTTTTTGGGCATTCTGATTCCTAACCATTCAGGGGCTGATAACTCCTACTATAAGTGATAACAATGCTTCAGACCATTGTGATTTTGGCACAGATTTGTGAGCTATTTTCAAAATGCAGTCCTGAAGGATTTGTTTTGACTCTGTTTTTTCTGCTTTTTGTTTGTTGTTGTTTTTCTTCCTCCATTCCACTCTGCAGGGAGCAGGGCCAGAAGACTTCAGCAATCTCCCACCTGAGCAAAGAAGAAAGAAACTTCAGCAAAAAGTCGATGAACTAAACAAAGACATTCAGAAGGAGATGGATCAAAGGTAAGCCAACTCCTCCAGTGGAAAATGAATTAGATTAACTGAAACAACTAGAACATAAGAACAGATATTAAGAATGAGATTCTAGTGTTTTCTAAGGTGCTGTTCCAAGAGAAGACACAAAGTTTATTTATTGCTAAAAATGTCTTAAAATGTCTTCTGTAATCAGTTACTTAATTTTGGCTGACATGGATCAGAGCTCCCTTGCAGGAGAGTAGCAGTTCAGTCATGAGCAAAACAAAGATCACTGTTGGATGCACAGATATTCTTTGGTGTGTGATGTGAGCTGTTACTGAGGACTGAGGTGGTGGTGGGGGAGGTGGATTGTTTGGTTGGTTTTAGGTAAGTGCAGGATGTAAAACACGATCTCAGGGTTACAATCATAGACCTCTCAGCACCAAGCAGATTGCCTGCAAATGTTTGATGGGCGTGGGTACATCCCAACAGATGAGGTGATTATGAGCTCGATAACGTTGTCCAAAGTGCTGATGGTTTGGTGTGTATCTTAAGAGGCTCTGATCTGTAGCATACAGATCCTGGAAGTGGGAAATAGGAGTCCAGTGCTTTTGTGGATGCTTTTTGTACAAGGCTTCTTTTATCACTGTGGTTGAGAACAAGACCATTTTACTTACACACTTTCTATTGATTCTGGCAGCTTGTGTTTGTTGCTTTCAGTGTTTGTTCACATTCTGGCTCCTGAGATTGCATTAAAAATACAGCATGCAGAAAACAGAACTTTTCTGCACAGCATGATTTTAAGACTCAGCTCCACTGATACTGGTTCATCCCAAAACATTGCTTCCTGCTCCTGATCATTTTATGTTTTGATTTCATCACTTTTATCATAAATGAGAAAGGAAGTCTGCACATGTTTATATTACTTTCCATAGCTTTGTTCCCTCCTGTGGTAACTTGCATTTGTTTCTTTACAGATTTACTCTTCTGTATTGATTCAGAGGCAACCCAATGTTAAAATCTGATAAGAAATCAGAACAGAATTAAGCTGTTTTAAAGTGAACATAGTATGTGATTGGGGAATTAACACCAGCAGTTAAGTAAGAGTTAAAGAGTAGTAATAATCATGACTCATATGTTTGCAATATTGTCCCTTAGGGTTTCAACCACAGAGCAGTCCCACTTCCTTGCCACCCACACTTTTTCTCTGCACAGAGCAAAAGCAGGCACAGGATTGCAATTGTCAGGAGTTTGATGGGAAATTCCAAAATATAAAGAGCGTTAACTTGAGTCGTGGGACTGACATTAACCTTTTTCCCCCCAAGTAATGCCTGGAGAAAAGCTGAATAGCTGAGGCAGAAATACAGGAAATCAGCTCATAAGTCCATCCATCTCCAAGCTCTGAAACGTTCATCATGCAGATAACTTTTTCCTTAAGTTCAGCTTGCTTCAGGTCAAAGGCAGCACGTTGCTGGCAATGAAAGCTCCTCAGGCTTCCCTAAGGGATCTCATGCATGTATTTATATCAGCGTTGGTCTTATGGTACCACATTCATCATAGTGGGCCCTAATATTAACATCTCTGAAACCGTAGGCATTTGGCATCTGGGCTGATAGGAAACACAGCTCCCAGAAACAGTCTGGTAAAAATACTGTGTAGCTGAACAGGATGCAGGGTCACGTTACGTGGCCCAGGGTCCATCTGTTGCTGCGCTGTGACAAATGCAAACCATCTGGATTCAGCTTCCTCTTAAGCAGTGTGAAATAAATATCTTACAAACTATTAGCTTTGCAAAAGGCAAAATGCAGCAGGCAGGGTGAGAATTTCTGGTTATCACTCCATTTCTGTTATTATTATGTCCACGTCCAGCTCTTTGTCCCAGTTACTCGGTTGGATTTCAGCCCATGATGGAGAAGAATGATGCAACTGTTTGTCTGTCCCCCCACCCCCCCAGAACTGGGATGATATTCATCTAGAAACTTGTATTTTTCTTTTGTCTCTCAGAGATGCCTTAACAAAAATGAAAGACGTGTATATCAAGAACCCACAGATGGGGGATGCAGCAAGTGTGGACCACAGATTATCAGAACTTGAACAGAACATTGAAAAGCTACGATTAGAAGTACAGAAATTCGAGGTATGGGGAGGATTGTAAATGGGATGTTGGTCTCAGTGAATACACATGGCTTTGATGAAAGTAGCTCAGCATATGCACAATTCTAAGTAGGTGCTTCAGTGCTTTTCCAGATAGAAAGAAAATGCTTCAATCCATTTTGGTGAATGGAGAAGTGCTACTTAATCACTTACATTAATTGAGATCTTTCAGCCTATTTGTGTAATGTGAATATGCACTGTCTCTTGTGACTGTAAGACAACAGCCATGCTCCTTAATTCACCCAGAAGTCTATGCCAAGTAGAGGAGGAGATAAAACATAGGATTCCCTAGACTGCCCAGAGAAATTCAGATGCCTACTTAAATAATTACAGTCGTCATACTGCAGATGACTGTGGAAAACTGGAGGAACATAAGTGAGAAACAGCAAGACAGAAGCCATCAGATGATATGTGCCATTAACAGGAGGCTTTTTAGAGATGCAGAATCTCAACAGCACGAGTGGTATTTGGAATATGAGGCTCCATTAAAAATGTATCCACAACAATTCACTCCAGAAGGATTATAGGACTGAGGAAAGGCTTCATTCTGCAAGCTGGGCCACAAACATAAAGATATACAGCCTGTTAATAGATGTTCCTTACACTCATTTGTTCTTGTTTTTGACTGCTCGCTTATCCATTTGAAAACCTCCCCAGCCTTTCTGCTTCTGATGCTACTGAGACTGATGCTGCACGTCTTACTTCAGTGTGACTGGACTTAGCAGTCTGTCAAACAGCTGCTGTCAACTGCAACACGGCAACGTGTGTCCCATTGTGAGTGTAAGCACTAGTGGTGTGACACTGCTGCTTTTTGATGGCAGGGCTGGCTGGCTGAGGTGGAGGGCAGGCTGCCCATGCGGACAGAGCAGGCCCGGCGGCAGAGCGGGCTGTACGAAGCCCAGAACACTTCAGCAGTGAACAGCTGTGCACAGGACCGGGAGAGGTACAGTATCTGTACAGAGCTGCCTTGTTTGGGCTGGTAGCTGAACTTGCTGTCTTTGGCTGCATCATCAGGAAAACTGTTGCTCTGCAGCATTCAGGAGCTCACTGTGGGACTAGGCTGAGGGCAGGGACTCTGTGACAGCAGTTCTGGTTTCAGCCTTATAGAATATTCCAACTTTAAGAGCTGGTTTTTTTAAATATAACGGCCCCTGCAGTCGCTGCTGTGAAGATGAGTGAGATAGGTACATTTTACAGCCTATGAAGAGAAAATTGACTATCGTATCACCACAGCTGCTCGTGGTAACAGCCTGTCCTCAGCATTCTTTGGAGTTGCTGAGCTGCTCCAGCTGGAGTTACTCACCTTGCCTTAAGTGCTTGGTAGACAAGCCACCCACTCTGCTCCTGAGGCTGGTCGCTATAGTTGCTCTGTATTTTCCTCTCTTGAGCAGCCCAGATGGCAGTTACACAGAAGAGCAAAGTCAGGAGACTGAGATGAAAGTACCTGCAACAGATTTTGATGATGAATTTGATGATGAAGAACCACTACCAACCATAGGAACGTGTAAAGCTCTCTATACATTTGAAGGTATCACACAGTTGTCTCTGCTTTTACTTATTGCTTTGTTTGTTTCTTATGACAAGTGGGAAACCTTCATTTAACTCTGCAGTGCTTAAATAGACAAAGGACTGAGTGAGGCTTTGGCACTGTTCTGTTTTCTGGTGGCACTAGGGCAGTGATTTGTCTTGCATCTTGCAGGGCTTCTGCTAGAAGAACAACCCAATCTAGAGTTGTGCATCCTTACAGTGCTAGAGAGAAACAGTGAGGGAATAAAATTGTTTTCCATGTTGTGCATTTCATTCCTTCAGTGTGCTTCATCCCATTCTTACTGAAGCACCCTATGAGAATTTTTTCACTGGAATTGTGTGCTGGGAGGGACTAAGCTGGAGTTGTGTTATCACCTGATCACATTATGAACCACTGTTACTGGTGGAAAAACCTGTTACACGTTTGGGAGTTCTGCTGTGAGGACAAACTTACGTAAGGGTTATATAACTGAGGGCTATGATTCTCAGCTGAAGTTAGTTCTTATTCATGTTGCATACAAAGCCTCACAGTTTCAACCTGCCTATGGTGATTGAAAGTCTGGCCTGCACTCACTGCTTTCCAGTGGAGGAGCTGTAACAGCTGGACATGAGCTACTAGAATATTTGTCAGGTTCAGGTTACTAATAACATGGGCTCTTCTCTCTGATGGTGGCATTGGTGTTTCCTATGGCAATTCTAATGTCAAGATCATGTTCCTCCTTTCATTGTGCCTTGTTGTCTCCAGAGTCATGTATTCTTGTTCATGCTTCTAGTGATGCAACAAAGATGTCAGCTCTTTGTTCCTGCATGCCATGAGCATTCCCTGCTCCACCTGTGTGTCTTTCTGTGCAGGACAGCTTAACATCCTTGTTACCATATCTTTCAGGTCAGAATGAAGGAACAATTTCTGTAGCAGAAGGAGAGATGCTGTATGTAATAGAAGAAGACAAAGGTGATGGATGGACACGAATCCGAAGGAACGAAGATGAGGAGGGCTATGTCCCTACGTCTTATGTTGAAGTCTATTTGGACAAAAATGCCAAAGGTGCTATGACTTATATTTAATATTATTATTACTTTGTTTGCTTTCACAGAGATACCCAAGCCTGCAACTTTGTGTTGCATATAGAGCCTTTTAAAAGTCTGTACAGTGCCACAAAGTGCATTATTTCATACGTGGACTAATATGGCTTGCTGTACTGCAAAACATGCATTTTATTGATCAGAGCAGGCTAGTGCAGTAGAGGGGAAATGCAGCCTTTCCTAGTAAGTGCTTGTTCAACCGTCTCTGCCATTGCACACCCAATGTGGTGCAGGAAACACAAGGTCATTTGGAAAAATTACTGGTTTTCCTTACGTATCCTGGGGCATCTCAGACATATTCACAAGTCAATTGTTTGTCCCAGACTGATTCAGTGGCTTTCTGCATAGGAAATATTAGCCTGGTGTTTTGTGTCTCAGTGTGTAGCTCTTCAGAGCCTAATGAGTTCTGTGGACCTTTGGAACCAAAACCTGCTCATCATTTAGTGTGTTTGGAAGGGCAGGGAGAAGTCTTGCCAAAGCCTCTCTATACAGCACTCTGTGATCCTTGATAAACCATTAAAACATTGACAATAAGGAAAATCCTCTGCTCTTTCCAGTCTTGACACATTTCAGAAAATGGTCTTTTGGCTCTATTTGCTGTTTCAGATGAAATGCACGTTTTCAGATGACCCACAACTAATGGTTTCAGCTTCTGCTTAGATGCAGTCAATGGAGGCACTCTGAGCTTAAACAGACAGTTTTCTGTTTCTTAGTTGCTTTTGACTCCTCTCAAATAGGTGTATTTTGTAAGCAAGCAGCACATGCAGGAGAATACTGGGTAGAATACATGCTAGCATGTAAATACCTGGTAATATAAAACACTGAGAAGTTTTAGGTCTGTTTCAAATTGGTATGTTTGAAGTCTGCTGCTAAATAATTTGTGCATTTCTTTTGCAGTCATTTAATCCTTCAGATCATTGTGTTTCCTGGACCTTAAAGTTCTTGGTGTGAAACAAGCTGCCTCATCCAATTCTAAAGAAAATGGAACCATTCCCATAGAGGTTTATGGACATTAGGGAGAGCTGTCTCTGTAAACAAACACTATAACTTGATCAGTTCGCTTTTTCCTGGGCTCAGTACTGAATGCTGCAGTCCCTTGTCTGCTGCACATGGAAATCTGTGGTCTTATTTTGCCATAGTAGTTTTATGTTGAGTCAGCTGAGATGTGAAACAGAGCTCAGCCCCTCTGTCTGCTTTTGTTAGCCTTTAAAAGACAGGTGTGGATTGTATGTTTTGTCTGCTTCACGTTCAGGACAAGACAGAAAGCACAGAATGAGAGCCCTCATCTCATATGTTTGTGTTCTCTGGACATTGCCTGCTCTGTGTGGTGATGGTTGAAAGCAGCATCATTGTTCTGCTGGAAGATGCGCTCAGCAGTGCAGGCTGCTCGAGGCAGCTGAGCTGGTGTGGCATCTCCATCTGTCAGAAGTACCAGGCATGGCTGTCTGCGTGCTCTCTGAATGATCCTGAGGGCAATCTGTGCTGGGAGCACAGTGCTGGTACAGCTGGGAGTTCAGATCCTTGATTTTTCCCATTAATTTTGCTGGACTTTAAGAATTCAGTGAACTGCGTGTGTGACTATCTAGTGAAAATGAACTGTGATATTTCCATATTTTAACATGGAAATCTTGCCATAAAACATCACAGAAGCAGTGTAAAGGTCTGTGGGAAATGCTGCTGCATCTAAAAGGCAAACCTTGTGGCAAGCTGCAGATTGCTCATTTAATATTAACGTGTTGTAGAAGTGACTTTATTCAGTCCTTGACTATTTAAACTGGAAACTGCAACATTCCTGAAAATGACAGTGCTAAAGCATTTCCACACTTCAGCCCCTGCTTTCAAAAAGACTCCTGAGCAGCTGCTAGCTCTCAGTGTAGCTTCAGAGCCCTGGGCAGCCGTGTGCCTCTGGGATGTAGGACAGGTAAGTCGTGTGCTGTGCTCCTCACGTGAGCCAGCTCATGAAGGCTGCTGGGAAAGTTTACGAAGGTGACCTGCACTCACAGGGTGTTAAGGAACCCTCACAGAAAGAACGGTAATGTCTATCTTGTTTTGCCTTTTTTTTTTTTTTCCAGATGTGTACAAATCACTTCAGAAAATCTCTGAGTAGGTTTCGTAGGCCTGCTCGCCTTTTGCTCTGCGGGTTTGCTGCTGCCATTGTTTTAAGAGAGCTATTTCAGAAGGTTTTCTTTAGAAGAGATGAATGCACGTGGCATGTCTGCAGCGATGAAAGACTCGTTAGGTACTGCTCACTCAGCTGATGCACCTCTAAGCTCTCCCTGACATTTAAATGTGCATCGCTGCCCCTGGAAGCAGTGCCCCGTGGCATGAATTTAGCTGTGAGCAGTATTGTCCTTCCTGATACGAGTGGGAGCCAACACAGTTCATTCCCTGTGCGATGCATTCAGGAAACTGTTAGAGGTGCTAAAAGTGTTCAGGCTGAGCACTGGATCTGTTGGATATAAGTGTGTGCTTTGAGCTTGTGCCAACCTCTGACTGCCAGGGGATGAGGAGGGGCATTGCTCGGGGCTGGGTTGGTGTAGCTTGTTGCAGGGCCTTCCTGCCCTGGCAGGTGCTGGTGCTGTCAGTACTGGAACCGATTGGACCTTTGTGCTCAAGACTGACCATCCTGTGTTATTAAATATGGCACCTCACAGTCTGCGTGGGAGCAAAGCCCTCTTTCATTCCGAGGTGCTGTGAAATTAAACGTGACACACAGAAGAACTTTCATGAATTAATTCTCATCAGATAAACTCTGGTGATACCCAGCAGAAAAGCCATGCAAGGCTGCTGGGGGACGTGAGTGGTAGGGACTGTTGTGTAAAATTTCTCTTCTTGGGAAGGGTTTCTCTTCTTGGGAAGAGAAGAACAAAGAGTTCAGAGTTCAGAGCCATGGTCTGCTGAGTGTGGCAGCTCCTCTGTGTGTCTGCTCCTTCTCCCCACCCCACAGTCCCTGCAGGGCAGCATGCTGCTCTCCACCCCGTGGCTGTTTGCTGGACGGAGCCTTGGCTTGCAGAAAGCAATAGGTGAAAGTTAACCATGCTGATGCACTTTTTATCTAGGGTCTGTCTGATTATTTAATGCTTGCCAAACCCTTTAGGAACTGGTGATTAACCATCAACTGGACTGTGGCTTTTTAAAAAAAAATCTTTTTGTTAAATAATTGTCCTTAGTTCTCCCGGTATTAAAAATATGTATATAACATAACTTAAAAACTAAAGTTACTTGAATTGAAATTGTTTTTATCCTTTTATATATATAAAAAAAACTATGAATGGTTTTATAGGTTGTTCTTCTGCTTAACTTAGCTGTTTTGATAACTCTTGTCCTTGTGCTGATAAGCCTTTCTGGTTCCTCAGCTGTCTGCACCTGGCTGGAATTGCATAGGAACTTTTGTGTTAAAGTTTGTTAAATCTGGCCAGTGTGGTTATTCCATTTCTATTCTTATTATTTTTTAAAGAATCATCACCTGTCAGAAATCTCTTTATAGCTTCATGTACCGTGGTGTTGTCTTCTAATAAACGTTATATTTTCTCATTCCTGCGAGTTTCTTTAATGGCTGTTCATTTGAGTTTGATGTTATTAATGGAAAGGAGATGGCCCAGAGCTGCTTTTCACCTGCTTCCCACACAGAGGTACCTGAAGTAGAAATGCAGTTGTTTTCCAGGAAGAATATTTTGCTGTGGCTCTGTGCAAATTTTCTGTGCTATCAAATGGAGATTTTTTTTTATTTTGTTATTGTTGTGGAGGTGAAGGACATCTGAATGTTCCCCCCCATCACCAGTGTGAGGGAAGTTTGGACTCATCCTTTATTCCTCTTGATAAAGCAGTCTGTTCAGCCAAAGCAAACTTCAGGATTGTAGCTTTGACCACAGAGCAAGCACTCCTCAGCCAGAAGCCCGTGGCTGTGGGAATGTGATGAAGCATGAGTTCAGAGGCTAAGACTACTTTCACTTACCTGTTTATTTCTTCACTTCCCCTAAGAGTGAAGGCTCTTCGTGGCCTGCTGTGCAAGGGGTGGCTGGTCTGGGCTCATCTGCAGAATTCTTTGTGTTTTGGCTTCCTGTTATTCTTCGGTATCACCCACTTGAACAGATATGGTACCTCTTTGCAGATTGAAACGGAAAAAGCTGTTTGTTTTCTCTGCTGTTGTGCTGAGAAAGTGCTGGCAGGGTTCTGCTCCTGGGTTTGACATCCTTCTCCCAGGGGAAAGCAGTGATCCAGCGATGCTTCCTGGAAGGAAGGGCTGAGGGTGAATGGTGACTGAGTGTTTGGAAGTATGCCTGAGTTCAGGAGCTTTGCTTAACCCTCTGTAACCCTGTAGGTGCTCAGTTTCCTTTAACCTCCTGCAGGTAGTGCTACTCTTAAAGAAACCCTTTTTCTCCAGTCTCTATCTAATCCAGTCTCTTTCTTTTTGTCTTTCTTATGTTTTAGATTCCTAAAGGTGTTTGTGCTGGTGCAAGAACCTCGGGGCGAGCTTGTCACAGAAGGAGAAACAAAATGGTCTGTTTACCCTGCAGGCAGTTAAAACATACCCATGGAAAACCAGACTCCCAGTCTTGTCTGGAGTTCCCACTTGAAAAATTCAGACCTAAATTCCATCCCAGTATCACTCAGACGCTTGCTGTTTTCCATGGCATGCTACTTGTGGCTCAGATTAACTCACCAGCCCTCCCTGCTCTTCTACCAGCTTGGCACAGCCCTTCCATAAAAAATAACCAGCACTTCCCCTCCCAGCTCCTCCCAGTGCTGCTCAGAGGACCACTGGCTGCCCTCTGATGCAAAAGGGCACCTGGAGAGACCCAGGCATGTGCAGGTCTGTCTGCTGTCCTCCTTTGTCCCTCAGTCCATCTGAATGTATGCACTGGTCCATCAGCATTTCACATGGTGCCTTTAGCACTAATCCTGCAGGTAGCTTCATCAGCTTGGAAAGGAGGTGTGTACACGTGGTAAGCTGCTCTTGGGGACAGTGGTACAGCAGCTGGACTGGACTCTGAATTGGCAGATGTTAAACTTGATCCACATGCATCATTCAGTATTCTTTCCACAAAAAGTCACTAATACTTTTCAGCCTTTATTTTTTTTAAATCTAGGCTGATGCTCATGCCAAGTATTAAATCCCTATGACCTTGCTGTTGCCTGAAACTCTTCAAGCTCACGTATGTACACTTTCTTTCCTGCTTGTTCTCTCGCCCCTTCCTCTTTATCACCCCCTCCTTTCTTCCCCCTGTCCCTCACACACACACAGACACACACAAACCCTGCTGTTTTGGTTCGCAGCCCCGTTTTGCTCGTCACAAAGACCTCCATTTTGCTCTTGTTTCAGTCTGCATGCTCGCCCTGTTGCCTTGCCTGCGCCCACCTTCCTGAGGGCCACATTATTTTGTGGCTCGTTGTTAATCTCTTTGCAGTTTTCTTTGGTTAGTTTGTTTTTCAGCATTTCAGACCTACCTTCTTCTTTTGCATGACGACCTCTTGTGCGTTCTCATCAGTTAATGTTTGAATAACAGAATTTTTTTAGAAAAATAAAAGAGAAAAGAAAAAAAAAAAAAAGAAACTGCACTCTATTTCGTTCTCCCACGTTGTCACGGACTGCACCTTGGCCCAGAAGCCAGCCCTCAGCCATCCTGTCCTCACATGGTTTTATTTGGAGCAGGAGCAACGCTGCGCTGTGTCACATCATCTCCAGATGTCTCATGAGCTCAGCTGTCTAACAAAGGGTTCAATTGCTCTAGATTTCTGTACTATAAATGCACTGGTTTCCCTGAGCCTTCACCATAACCCTGTATGTGCTTAAGCCCTCTGAGAGTCAGTTGCTCCTCGTAGCTCCTGAGGACCTTCCTTATCCTTCCATCAGTGCATTGCTGGGGGCAGTCTCCTTGCTCTTAGGGAATGTTGGCATCTCTTGTAAAATCCCCACAACTTGAGGAGGGTTTGTGTGGGAGCTGCTGTGGCTGCTGACCCTGAAATGAAACCTCTCAGGTGTATTTTGCAGACGTGTGCGTGGTGTTCTGCTGCGTGGGGTCAGCATGTCAAAACGTGTCCAAGAACCACGTGCTCTCCGTGCTGGGGTTTGCCTCGGTCTTCCCCACTCGGGTTGAAGTCAGTTTTGAATTGACGTTGTCCCTTTCCATGCGAGCTGCTGCCTTTTAATCTCAGTAGCAAAATCCCCTCAGTCCTTCAGTTGGTGCTGCTGTACTGCAGTGCTTACAGCCTGCAAGCATCCCACGGTGTGCTCAGCTGACCAAAGTGGAGCCTGCACTGTGAGCGGGGCTGACATCTCAGCTGCAGTGTCACTGGAGTCAGAAGGGCCATCGCCGCTGCGGCCTCACCCCTCATCAATAACCTCCCCAGCCGTGAGCCTCAGAGCAGTGCTGCTCGTGGCTCTGTGCAGAGATGTGGCACAGCTGTTCACAGCAGCCAAGGAGTGTCCAGAGAATGTTTCAGCTGCAGTGTTTGGTTCTCGTGTCCGATGCACTGAGGAATCAGCAGCGAGAGGAGTTCATTTTCACCTGCTACTGTGCCATCTATGTAAAGCTTAGGTAAAGGTTTGCTTCTATATGCTTAATCTGGGTGGACAGTATATTATTGTCAGCCTCTGTGGAGCACTGGAGTTGTGCTGTGTCTCTAACAGTGCTTTAGGAGGAGCGTTAGCTTCAGCTGACTGATTTTCTTTGGAAGAGTTTTATGAAAAGGCCACGGATGGAGCTTTTATAAACTCAGCACACAGTTCCCTAACGCCGGGCTCTGAGAACTGACTGCAGGAAGAGTTACTGTCCATCACGTATGCTGTAGCCTACACATCTTCATTCTGCTGCCTTTGTTCGGGGTAAAGGGTGCGTGACTCTGGTGGGGTTCACCTTACATGAATGCAGAAGGACTGAATTTGTGCACTGGTTTATAAAAACTCTGCTTGAACTTCTCCTGCCCAGAAGTGGGGACTGCTCTGCCTGTCCCCAGCAGAAGTCTCTAATGCCCTTTCTTAACATCTGTAAATAGAGAAGAAACATATTTACTGATACTGAGAGTTGTGTTTAATGCTGAGTATTTTTCAGAAGTTCATTTAGTTTGATGCGTATTGTTTGTTATTTTTTTCCTGCCTGAAGTGTCAAAAAACCTAAAAGAAGCCAAATTCTATTTTAACATGATGATGTCGAGCACTTTTTTTATTTGTACATGTGTGTATGTGTGTTTGAGCACTGATCTCTAGATTCTGGTGGCATCTCAGTGTTGTGATTTCATTGCCATTGTAGAAGGTTCTGGTGTTGCCCATTTGTTTCTGGAGACAGAATTCAACCAAATAAAGTGCTTCCATTTGAAAGCAAATATTGACCTTGTAACAGTGAAAGGCATCCACGGATTTAAATAAACCTTGAATTCCAGAAGCACTGTTTCATGGGACCCCTTTGATCTTCCAGGGACAGAGAAAAATGTTTTTTGGTTGTTTTTCTTTTTTTGTCATTGTTTTAAACTTTGGGTTCACCTGTTAGCCCAGTTCACTGGAGGCAGCAGCAGCCAGGGGGACGTGCAGCTCAGCACCGGTGATGCTTTCACTTGAAGCAGCTCTGTAGAGACCTAAGGTCAGATTGCTGTTTTACCAGTTTCGTTTGTTCTTTGCCAGCACTAATTAACATCTCTGTAAACTGAGGACAGACCAGTACTGTCTGTCAAGCAGTCTGCCAGAAAGAATGCTCAGGAGAAGAGAGAAAACCAGGCTGAGACGTGCTGCATGTCTCAGTGCTTCCTGGAACACGGCAGCATCGGTCTGGCTCTAACTCTGATTATCTTAACAAGTAGCAGCATTGCTCTGTACATAGAAACAGCACAACAGATGACTGAAGGCAGGAAACTGAAGCCAAGGGGAGCAACGGCTTGGAGGAAAATGAAATGAGCTTTACCCCCACCAGCTCTGTTACTGGACGTGTCAGAGAACAGGAAGCCACTCACTTTGGCCATTCAGGAGGGTGGAGATGCACCACTGGTAACAACGGGCTCCAGGATCAGGCTGAGGCTGTGCGGGCAAAGGATGATGAAGGGAAACTGTGGGGTCAAGTTCCTGTGTGCTGGCTGTGCACTGCTCAAGGAAGAGCTATTCCCCTTCCTAGGGGAGCAGGTTAGTGCAGAGTATTTGTCATCTGTGCATCACAGCCATAGCTGCATCAGAGCTGCCTGTCTATGAGGCCACAGTCTGAGCCTGGCAGTAGTGAGCAGGGGAGCAGTGTGTACATCAGCCCTCTCCTCTCCTGCTGCTTCAGTAAGACGGAGGGAGGGAGCAGGGAATCTAAAATCACGAGGCTAGCTCCATCAGTCCGAGGCACAAACAGTTCTCTCCCCTTTTTTGCACTCAGCCCTGATAAAATAAGGGGGAGAAGGAAGCGTTATGCAAAAAGAACTGACACAGCTCAGCCATAATATCTGACTTACAGTGACCAAACCAACCGTGCTGTGCCCAGAAAAACCAAAGCCCCCTACTGCGTGGCTCTGAGAAAAGCACTGATGCAGTCACATTTCAAATGAAATATGGATGCAGAACTAAGCTTTGAGTATTCTAATGGACAGAGGATAACAAAAAGTGAGGGTTTGGCCAGAGCAGCACTGGAGCCGTTTGTCTAGACGCTATATAATCCCATCCCTAGGGAAGGGAGTTTGTGAACGTCTCCTGGAATGTTACAAACTGTTCTGCAGTTGCTGAGGTGACGGCGTTTTGTTTGCTAGATGCAAGTTGTGACGCTTGGTTTCAGGCTGCTAGGAAGCAAGCTGCACAGCCTTACTGACCCAGCTCTGTGCCCCTGGGCAGCCCAGGCTCCACCTGGAGCTGTTACTCACACACCTGGCAGCCCCATTTCAGCAGCTCACTGTGGCACTGCAGCTCTGGGCCCTCGCTCACAGTGCTGCTGGCTGCACCGTGCCCACACGGGGTGTGTGAAAGCACTGACAAAACTGCACAGGCTCTGCTCGAGGAGGCTTGAACACCTCACCAGACTGCAGCCCCCATCCTCACACATGGTGCTGGTCAGCAGCAGCACAGCTTTCTGAGGTGACCCTGGCTGAAGCTGTGAGATGCTCGGGCCCTGGGGCAGGCAGCAGTCACACAGCACGTGGGATGCACATATATTTATTGGAACACGTTTTCAGCATGAAGTGTAACACTTAAGCACAGGAGTGTTATCACAATCCGTACAGCGTCCTCTGAACGGCACAGACAACACAGACATGCAGCCCTACAGGCTCTGCAGCTGCAGTGCTCAACAAAGCTGACAGTGAGAAATCCCAACAGCGGCGCTCCCTGCCCTCCCCTGGGGCCTGGTGGGGTACACACAGGCACCCAATGAACGAGACAGGAAAAGCAACGTGCCAAACCACTTCCAGACATCTTTTTACGTAGAGGAGGATTTGCTGTTTGCAGCAATCTTTCGGTCTAAAAAAATCTGAAAGCCACGCTTTTCCTTCTCAAACTCTTCCGCCCTCTCCTCCCTGCTCTGAGTGAAGCACAGCCCTCCCTTTCCTTTCTCTTTTCCATGGGCAGCTCAGAGCCCCAGGCCCCCGAGCCCAGGCTCGATGCTGTGGAACCAGGCAGGTTCAGCACTGTGATGAATGCATCGTTTTGGTCCTCAGCCCCAGAGAGGTCAGCTCTGCCTCGCCAGCTTTGCCCTGCTGAGCTGCCATTACAGCTCACTGAAACCACACACCTTTTTACTGTGGTCTCGTCGTAGATGAAGGAAGAACTTTTAGCCCTGCTGGGATAACTGTGTTCAGACTCCTTTGTCTTCCTGCCTCACTCTGCAGGCTGTTACCAGATAGGCCACAGCTACAGCAGCAGATGAGGGAGCAAGCTATTATTTCTATTCATTAAATGATCCACTGCCTACAGAAATGATATCTGTACTGAGAAGCTAAGTGACCCCAGCACACAGGTAGCTTGCAGAAAGCAGCTCTTCCTGAAGCTGCTTCAGCATCCTGGACCTGCTCAGCCAGGCTCCTTCCCACACTGACTGCCTGGACTCAGGCCCCACTCATCCTTTGTTTCTCATGACAGATGCAGGGTCATTCTGAGAAGGGGTTCTGGGCTTCCAAAGCCCCGTGTCCTCCTCCAGAGAGCACTGCCCATTGAACAGCTTTGAGTTTAACCTGTAAGGCTGCATCCTACCAAGCTGCCAGGAGCTTATGGGGAAACAGGACTGTGCAAAGGAGAACTCATCCTCCAGCTTTGTGCTCTGAAAACATGCTGAACGCATGAAATCAGACACGAGGAGCAGAACATCCTGCCAGGATGGTGAAGGTGTAACTTCAGGGCTGAAAGAAACAGACTGTTTTGGAATTATTCAGATGGAACTGAAGTTGCAAGGGTTAGATAAAGAGCAGAAGTAGGAAGTTGTGACAACTGTGCACCATCAGCACACAACTACCAGGACACCTTGTGGCTTTAGTTAGCTTCAAATAAACAGGTTTCTCTAGTTGCAACGCTGCTTACTGGAAACATAAATAACATTTCATTATCTTTACAGAGGGTTAAAAAAGGAAAGTGCCAAAAGCAAAACCTGCAAAGGAGCAGAGATTCAGTTTTCTGAGGACAAGCTGAGAGTGCTGATTTCTTGTAAGCAAAGAAAAGGGAGAGGCTCAGGTCAAAATGTGGGCTACTGAAGTCCATCTGCAATCTCACCACCAGTTTTTTTTTTCCCCCCACTGAGGCTACAAAAATGAAAGAGAGAGAAACTGATTTCTCCCAGTCTTTCATAGTACCACCCCTGTATCCAGACCCACACGAGAGGATGGCCAAGGACACCCTCCTTCCCCAGAAGTGGTGGTGGGAGCTGCACACGCCTTTGAGTACCACACGAAGGAATAGGTTTGACTCCTCAGGGCTCCCCATCCATCTGCACACATAGTTGTGCCATACCTTCCCTGCCCCATCCAGCACAGATCACACAGCCCGGGTCTCTGCTTCAATCTTCTGCTCCCCGTGCAGGTTTTCCATTTCTTGGACCTGGGCCACGTTCTGTCTGATAGCAATCTCAGGGCCCCCTCCGTACAGAGTGCTTAAGTAAATCCACGTCTCCTCAGAAATCTGCCCATAATCAGCACCTGAAAAGGACAACGGCAATAAGCAGACATGCAGCCATCAGCTGCAGGGGGAGGTGCACTGCATCGCAGAGGACATCGTCCCCCACCACCTCCCCCTGCACCAGAAGAGCAGAGCACACCTTTATCTGCACTGTCCCAACGAAGCACAGCTCCGTGCCACGCAGCAGCAGCGCTCCCATCCTGCTGCAGTGCCACCTGCTGCTGGAGCCACGGAGGCTCCACGGCACAGCCTGCAGCTGGGGGATTCTGCTGCAGTCACTCCTTCCTGTCTTCAAAGCAAACTGAGCAGGGGCAGACCACCCACGGCATTAAATGAGCTGTGACAGAGAGAGGTACACACCACTCCCGGACAGCTGGGGGCCTACTGCCTCAGACACAGCGTTCCTCCTAACTGTTCTAGGAGGAACAATTTAGAGAGGCCACAGCAAAAAGCAGGGAAGGCAAAGGCCTTTGCTGTGAAGGTTACAGAGGAGGAGGAGAGCAGAAATGTTTGAGAGATAACCAAGATACAAATGCAATCCTCATCTGCCCAGTGGTCTGTTGAGGACAGCCCAAAAAGTGTAATTTCACAAGCTGGACCACAGCACAGTGTTGAGTACAGACAAGTCAAAAGCAACACTACAAGAGTGGGCAAAGGTGGAAAGATTTGGGACTGGCAACAACAGGAGATTGAGGACTGCAGGATTTACTACAGCAAGTGATGTCAGCAGGCTGCTCGTGTGGAAGCTGCCACTGGAGAACAGGGATGGCACTCAGGGGATGTGCAGAGAGCTGCCTTCCTCTGCAGCACCACCTTGCTCTGTTACTGCTTCGTGATGGACACAGTCCCAGTGGAATATTCTGCCCCACCTTTTAGGAATGCTATGACACAGCAGCACATGCCTTACCTTGCTTGACTTGCACGTGGCCACCTGCTTTTGTGAGTGCAATCTTGCTGTTGTCAATTGGTCCAGGAGGCTCTGGGAGAGCAAAACAAACATGTTTAGAACCACTGTGCTTTCCACGCTGCCACCCAACCCAATTCAGATCATTTCCCATGCTAATCCTCATTATTTCCACCCCACCCAGGGGACCTGCAGGCACATGGACTGCACGCAGCCTCAAGCTGTACCCATCAGGTGCACTGCTTACTGAGGAGGACACCTACAAATGAACTTATTTTCATTCTACCTCTCAGGACTGACAGTCTCCAGTGATCTCTGGCTTCTTACCATTATCCTTCCCCTTGACAAAGGCTTCCCACTCACGGAACCACTGCATGCTGATACAGTAGATGACACTTGGAGACTCCTCTGCCTGGAAAGCCTTGTTCAGCTGAGAGAGCAAAGAACAGAAGTGCAGGAAAGGTTTAGCCTCTGCTGAGGTCTGGGGGAGCCCTTTCCTTCAGCTGTAGGGCAGCCTTCCACTCTTCAGAACAGCCCCTTTTATTCTGAAGGGTCCCACCACCCTCTTCACAACATGTTCCCACTAACTTGTACAGGCAAGAGACTGGGATGGCTTCAAATGCTGTTTGTCCATGCAGCCACAGGCAGCATTACTGTGTTCCAGAAGTCCCTCCCCATGCTGACAGCACTGGGGAACCCCACAATCTATCTCCTGTAACTCATATTCTGGAAAACAAGGGCAAGAGTTTCCCACTGTCTGCAGCAGGCCCCCATTTCCCACCTCCGCCCTTTCCCATTGCCTAACCCCAAATCCTCCCATACAAACCTTGATGAAGGTGTCAATTTCAATTCTCCTGCGTTTGGCAAGTGCTTCAATCTCCACTTGGCAAATAGAGCACACATACAGATGGTTCACTGCAGGGCCACCCCCAAACCTGAGCACAGGGAGAGGGAGGGGAATGAGGAACTGCAGGAAAAGGGAAGTGCTTCCCAGCCCTGAATCCTACACAGATGGATTTGTACACTACTTCCAGAGAGGCAGGAGGTGCACCTGCAGCTCTTCTCTGAACGGAGAGCACTGACTTTATGCAACACAGTGAGGGTCACAGTACTGTCATGAGACAACACACTCAGCTCATTGTGGCTTAGATTAGTAGGGGCTACCAAACACAAGTCTTGTCAGCCCACACCACATGCTGCATACCCTCAAGGTGCCATGGTAAGGCATTACACCTTGGATGGTGCCTACATGGGAAGACCCTGGGATGACAAACTGTCCAGGAAAACAAAGTGGGACAAAGATTGAAATGGCCACATTCACCTGTTGTAGAGATACTCCCACACGTTTTGAGGCAGAATCACAACCAGGTCATCAATGTAATGGTATTTATTAGGAGGGATCCCTGGAGGAAAGGCAAGAGGGAGAGTGAACAACAGAACCCTACTGCTGGTTTAAGACAGATCTTAGTGAAAACCCACCATTTGCTTCCTCTACTAATGGAGTCACCAAAGAGTTCACTGACTGTGGAAGTTTCCCAGTTCATGGTGACAATTCCTACTCAAGTGCTTCCCTCCCAGTTGTAAATACACAAACACGAGGGCTCCCAGGCACGAGAGACAGCAATAAAAATGTGGGATAAGGTCCCTCCAGGAGCACGTGCTCCATTCTCCAGACAAACACTGAAGGACAGCCTTGCTGATAGGGTAACACAGATACACGTTGCTTCATCTGCTTTCTACAGGTTCGTTTTTAAAAGCAAGCAGAGAACTGAACAGCATTGTTCCCCCCCATGCCTCTGACCAGCTGGACAATGGGGCAACTGTCTCATCTCTCCCTGAGTGGGACATAGCTTTTGCCAGTGAGGCAGATCCTACAACAGCACACACTGTGACAGGACTACAGCTGGAGCTTTTTTCCCTCTGTTTGTTAACACACCAGAAAATAAGAAGGCAGAGCTGAGTTGCTTTTCCGGTTAGCAGCACAGTCTTACCTCCATGAGAGCACAGAAAGGTGTGATTGGTGATGGGACCAGGCTCAGCAAAGGTGTTAAACTTGTTGAGCCACTCACGAGAGATGTAGAACTGGAGTAAACTGTGCTCCTTCATGCTGGCAAGGGACACAACTTTCTGGCGCTCCCGCACAGCTTCTTCACTGCTTTTCCTAAGGTAGGGAAAGGAAGAGAAAGGGAAGCAATTCTTCAACTTTTAGCTTTCCATACACATTTCTTAAGTACGCTGCAACCAGGAAGGAGCTGCTGCTCACCTGTAGAACAAGACATAGGCTTCTGCATTCTGTACCACAGTCTCATGGACCTCAGTGACATACTGGTCATCAAACTCGTACCACTGACCATTGATCACGTTCTGACAGTAGGCGATGTAATGCCCACCTGTAACAGGAAACAACACAGCTGGAATCCAGAGCTGCTGCCCGGCCCTGGAACACACTTCTGCTTGCTCAGGCTCCTCTAGCTCCTGCTCACTTCTTCCACACACTCACAGGAAGGAGGACTTACTGCCTGCTGTGCCGTGATGGCAGATGACGGACAGTAGATCGTAGGTGGTGATCTGGGAGACACACTCCTTGGCCAGGAAAGGCCGCAGATCCAGCCCTTCCAAGGGGAAGGAGACATGACTGTTGATCTTGAAGGAATACATCACCTCATGCCTGAACCGTTTCAAGTGGATGCAGAGAATCTGAAAGAGCAAAGACAGAACTGCAAAGCCCTGATCTGACAGCCCCTCTCTGTGCACCTTATCTCTGCAAGGGTTTTCTGCCTGTTACAAATCCTGCTGGCTCGTCAGCTTAAATTGGGAATGTCTCTTCTGGTCTAGATAAAGAACTCTGGCACCTAAACAAACTGCTGTTTCAGTGCTACCCCTTTACCTCCTCAAAACAGTGTCTGCTGAAAGACAAGTAAGAAACAAGGTGCTCTTACTCACCTCTGGTAGCCGGAGGACTTTGCAGTACTTTACTCCATTCCTCAATCTGAGGGAGAAAGAGAAACTAACTGAGAACACACTCAGGCAAAGGGATACCAAAAGGCAAGGCAATAGTCTGGCTGCATCTTGCTCATTTGGAAATCCAACAGATCCTGATTTCAGCAGCAATAAACGCAGGCTCCTTGCAACACCCTTATCAAACAAGGCACGGCACGAGCAGTCTGTCACACCTCTTCCTTCTAATGCAATAGCTGCCTGCAGCTCCCTATTCACACCCTTCTTCCCCTCTTTTCCCCACTTGAAACCAGCACTTTTTCTGCCTGCCCACATCAGTGGACTCTCAAGACCATAACTCTGGTGCAAGCCAAGGCAGAGATCACATGACACCCAGCAGAAGAGATGAACAGAGAGAAGATACAGCAAAATGCTTAACAGTAATATGAAGTAATAAAGTTCCACTTACTTTTTACACCTTTCACAACTGTACATGTTGTCCCCTACAGATGAAGAGAAGAAAGCTGTTATGCAATTACTCAGAGCACACAGTTCTGGTACTGATACATTTTCACCCTGTGCAGAGAAACTATGCCCAGTGGCTTCTTAGGGAAACCAGGATGAGCAGAGATCAAACAAGCATTTCAATAGGAGAATGCAATCAACTAGCAGAAAAATCTACACTGCCCACCACTGTAAGTGATTACAGCAGAATGTTTAAGTCCTCTAAGGTTTAAGGAATGGACAGAGAAAGTGAAGAAGTGAGGACGGGTAAGGAGCCACTGTACTCAAACAAAACCACCTGAGAGCCACGTCTGCTTCTTGCTCAGAACACTCTCACTCAGGTTCAAAATGGAAAAGCAACACCTCTGAGCAGACGGGAAAATTAATTTCTGAGTTTCTAAGAGAAGCTGAACTGTCAAGTCTCTAAGTGAAACAAATATTAAAGCAGGCTTTCTGGGAGATTTAATGTGCCCCCAGTCACTTTTAATCCTTTGGTTCCTTTTTTTTCTCCTACAGTCAGTTTTTCTCATTTGGCTGTCACACGTTGCTGAAGCAAACTCACCTTTCAACTCATCTGCTGCAAAAAAGGCAGCAAGGCAATCCTCCAGTGTCACAACAGGACCCCAAAACCAGCTAGGGATACAGGACACCACAAACCTGAGAGATGGGATCAGTAGCAAGAGTTACATGAAAACAGTTGGACACTTTGGCTTACAAATCCCCACTAGATGGGTTTTCTTCTAGCTGCTCGTTCTAAGCTCAAAGGCACAGGGAAAACTGACACTCCTACTGTAACTGCTCAATCTGGATGTGATTTGCACAGAGGTAATTTGCAATCTGGTAATTTGCTCCAGAGGGCAAAATGGAGCAAAAGGCAGAAGTGAGGAACATCATCTGCACAAGAGACATCAAGGGCAGCTACAGAAGTAGAGGAACATTAGCAACTGGTTCATGTGATAAAGAAAGATCAAACAGAGCTGAGGTGCCACATACTGACCTATTCCAGGGACATTTCTGCTGCAAGCACTACTGGTTAGGGACAGCTACCTTTCAGAAACTGCAGGGCAAACCCCAGAAGAAAAGGCCCCCACATGGGAACACACCTCCGGATATACTCCATGATGAAAGCAAACCAGCCTTGCGAGGCATAGCTGTCCCCACACGCCCCTGTCTTAGCTGGCACACTTTGGTAGATGGCAGAGTGCAGCTTGGCCAGGTCCTCCTTCCCTGGGATTGGGAGTGACAGGTCTTGAAATGTCTCCACTGTTGTAGAAACCTGGAAATATCCAAGAGGAAGAGGCCTGAGTTCCCTGTGCAGGTAATGAAGCCAGAACCTGACTTTTCATCACTGCAGAAACCTGATCTGGCAGCAGTAGTAACTTGCTCAGGCTAATTCTTCTTACCTACTGTCAGCAGGAGGACTTTCACCATCTTTTTGTAGACTTGGAATCTGTTTTCTGGTGTGAATGTGATAGTGCTAGACCAACTCAGTGGCACAGATAACCAAACATCACTACGAAGGCTGAAAATTTCTCAGCATGGCAGGTCTCAAACACCTCCCACCTGTCAAGATTTTAGCAGGCCTACTGCGTCCCACAGTATGGGAATAGGAAGTTTCATTGTCAAAAATAGAAGTCTATAAGGTCTGTAGAAGACTGCTGTTTGACCCACAGCTACCAGGAGACTCACTCTGTCACAGGTGAGGCACTGCACCAGGCTGAGAATGGAGCCATCGAAGATATCTGAGATCACACTGCGATAACGAAGTTCTTTCTTCTTTTTCCCAGAAGCCTGCATCTGGGCTGAAAGACACAGACAGCACGCAGCAACACCTTCTCAGTCTCCTGTCTAAAGCAGAGTCGCACAGACACACAACAAAAACACAAGACAAGCACTGATCCTGCACGTTCAGGACCATGTTTTGCTCTAAGCTTTACACTACACTTCCTTTCTCCTTAGCCTGTCTGTGTACTTTGCTTTCCCCTCCTTTTTCTAGCATTTACCATGTTTGCCAGGTGTCTTGTGCTGGAGAAGACTCCCACAGCAGCGAGTGGCCAAGCACACAGCTTTGCTTAACAACAATCCCCCTTCCCTATGCACACATGCAGGGAGACAGAGTGCTTTTCATCAGGCCAGAACATCTGTGGCTGTGCTGACCTCAGCCAAGAGACCAGAGCACAGTTTTGGAAAGAATGTTATTACTGAACAGCTGTAGAGACAATGGTGTAAGTACATGCCATTGTGTTTGGTGGCTTTGCAGTGCTGAGAGATTTTGTTCTGCAATTTGCTTGTGATGAAGAGGCCAGTTTGACAAGAACTGGAGCCAGGCTCTGCCCTGAAGCCTAACAATGCTTCCAGCACCAGATTGATATTTCTATTTCTAATAATTCTATTCCTGTGAGCTCACGATGTCAAAGAGCCCAGAAGCTCTCTCTCAATAACATCACCTCACAGTTCCTTGACATATGCAGTAAGTGCAAGTCTGGCAGACAAATGTTCTCACATCTCCACACCCCCTGAAGAGACAGAGCTTGTGTTTGGGACTTCATAGCTTTCATCAATAACTAAAACAGCATGCAGACACATACCTGGAAACGACATCATGCCCCAGTGTTAAGAGCATACTAGAACAGCTGCTGTAACCAAGCCCTGACTTTATCTGCAAGTTTACTGTAGTCTTTGCCTGGTACTTTTCAAAGCACTAATGTTCCAGGGGAATCAGCACTCAGAACTGCTAATCAAGGACCATCAAGGATTTCTTCTCTCTTCTTCGAACCCCTCCTCCTCCTCTACATTCTCCCCTCTGCCTCCCAGCATGCACCAGACCACACTGCACTACCTTTCTTGAGCACATAGGAGGGCCCAAGCCTGGCAGGGCTGGAGCGAGGTGGACTGCTGGAGAGCTTGGAGTGCATTTCATGATGCACTGGGCTGCAGGGCCGTGAGGAGCAGCGCACGTAGGCGTCGTTGTCAGGCTCTGCTGGGAAGAAGGGAAGGCAGAAGAGCACAGGTGAAAATCAGTTCTGAAAGCCAACTGTGCTACAGTTGGTGTCAGCCCAGCTCTGTGTTCCAGCACAGAATCTTTCCCTGCACTCACAGTTCAGTCATTACAACTGTCCTACTTGCACAGGTTGGCAGATAGAGCACCCTCAGTGCACGGATAAGAGTGCATACAGAAATAGTAATTATAAAAAAGAAACCACCAACCAATCCACCACTTTTTCACACTTGTGACTAATTAGGTTTTACAGCTTGCTCCTTTATCCCTTATCCACATAAACAGCACTGCTGCCTTCAGTGCCAGCTGGCAGAGTGAGGCTCTTACATAACGATAAGTGTTGAAAGATGGGATATGTTCAGTTTGAGGTGCCTCCACACCTACGTTTTAACAGCTGCTCTTTTCTTTTCCCTAAGATACAGAGATGCACAAACTGTGCATCGTCCTTTTCTCTCCACAAAGTCCAAAATCCAAGATTAACCAACAGCCACTTCCACGAATCTCTCACAGCCAACATTTCCCCAGGGCAGCCTGTTAGATAAAGCCATGTACAGACATGAAACCTTTTTCTCAGCTAGGAAAAGACAGAAATAATGCTTCTGCAGGTTTGGCAGAGCCAGCTACCACTGCCTTTAGGATGCAGGCTGCACTCAGCTCTGTGAGCACTCCAGCCTGGCTAAGCTCCCCAGCTCACTCTGGTTTTCTTACAGAACTGGTTGTGCACAAAGGCAGAACTACTGCCAGAAACGCTGCAGAAAGTCTCGGATGCAAAATCTTTTGAAACCCACTGAAGGAACACACACATTATCTGTTGTCGTTGCACCCAGTGCAGGAATACAACACATCTTCTCACAAATAACACAGCTGGAAGAGTTTTATACCTGGTGTCCTGCATGGGCTGGCAGGACGGGGAGCTGGGAGCATCTCAGGTGAGGCTCTGCCATCCACTGGCATCATAGTGGTATCAACATCTGCATCCTCATCCACCTGCTCCGAGTTGCTGCGTCGATGGCCACAGGAGAACTTCCTGTCCTTCATCCTCTCTTTCTCAGAGATCCCTCTCCCTCCTTCATCCTGGATCAACAGCTCTGTCTCTGCCATGCTCCCCGTGGTCCGGCTTTGACCATCTCCTTCACCCCTGTCACTGCTTGAGTCACAGGAGAGGAACTCATCCTCCGAAGGACTTCGGTCACCCTCGTGCTTGTCATCCTGGTCACCAATATCCAAATCTCTCGTCTCTGCAACTATTGGTTCCTTGAGTTCCTCATGAAGCTGGTCCATCAGGCAGCGCAGGAACTCCTGAGTGTCCTGAAAACAGGATTCACCCTGTGTTAGTACCCATCCATCCAGAAATCGGGCAAGTAAGAGGGGCAAAAGGAAAGGTGGCTCCATTCGCAGCCTCACTTCTGCCCACAGCAGTTATCAGCCTCTGCAACATAGGAGACTTCTCCTAAAGCAGAGTACCATGGAGATTCTGCAACAAGCACGTCTGCTCAGCAAGCAGCTTTAACTCCTAAGGATAAAAGAACCAGTTTTTATCCAAATGCATTTATCTGAAAGACACCAAGGAAAGCTAGACAGCAGCTGCAACATGCAAATCATAGAATGGTTTAGGTTGGAAGGGACCTTAAAGATCATCTGGTTCCAAAACCCAAACTATGACCTTATTTATCAGGGCACTACCACTGATAAGAGGCAAGAGACCTCAGCAACCTAAGACAGCAGCCCACACACTCTGAACCACACAACAATTTTAAGGAACACTGACTTCTGCTTATGGGAACCCTTTTCACAGAGGGTAGACTGAAATAGTTAATAAATAGGCAATGGAAAGGCTGTACAACCAAGGAGTGAGCTCCTACATTTACAATGCATGGTAAAAGAAGTGACACACTGACTTCAAAGCACCTGCTGGAAAGCAATCTGCCATTCTGACAACTTCAGAATGATAATTATGATGTTTCTGTTACTTCAGCAAAGCCTGACTTCCAGCCTGCTCTGCCTTGCTTTCAGCTTTCTCTTTAGAGCTGACTTTTCCAATCCAACATACTTCACATCAAAGCTAAATACAGATATTCTCTCACTAATCATTATTTTTATCTTCTGTTGTGACTTGCTGTCAGCATGACAGTTTAGACAGGCTGCCTACTGTCACTTCTTTTGTAAATTTTCAAATCAAACATAGTTTGATGTTTACATTTCATTCTTAAGAAATAAACACTGGAAGCCACAATAAAAACCTCAAAGAAAAAGATACTATCTTAAGATTTAGTTAGCTGCAGTTCCCCTGAAAACGAATACAGAACTCTGGTATCTTTAACTTCTTAGCACAAATGTATCCAGGTTTCCCAGCTCTAACATGAACAAATAATACCTAACTTATGTGGCACCTCCCAATAGACCTCGAAGCCCTTCACAACAGAGGTCACTGTCACAATTTTAGAGGTGAGAAACCAGACACAGGAAGGTGCACTGATGCAGTACCAGCAAAGCAGAGCCTGGAAAACAACACAGCTGTCCTGAATCCCACCCAAGGGCTCTACCAGATCACTAAGACCCACACAGAACAAGGGTGGCACCCCAGTTCTAGCTCCTCTCTCTGATCACGAGCAGAACTGCTGCAGGAAGGGAAACCCCCACCACTGCTGGAATAATGGCCCCACCTGCTGTGCATAGCCTCGGAACATGGGGTTGACGAGTTTAATTCCATGAGACAGACTGCTTGGAACAACATAACTCGGCCTGGGTAGAGATGGGGGGGAAAAAATAACAAAAGTTAGCTTGCTTCTCAGGCATGGAGCCAGTGTAATAAGCAGCAGAACAGGGTGTGGTAACTCATTAAGGAGGACAAAAGATAATTATGCACCTGCAAAGCCTGGACTTGATTTCTCTACAAGCTGGGTGACATACAAATTAAGAGAGAGAACATCTCGCAGTCATTTCACTCCCTCCTTCCAGAGAGAATCTTCCCTAGAGCACGTTTTAATTCGAAGCTCTGTCCACACCTGGAACTGTCTCAAGTGATTCTCTCCAGAGCAGGGTTTGGCAGTTGGTTACTTGCTTTGATTCTGCAGCACCGTGTTGGTCTCTAAGTCCTGGTGGGCTGGTTGGGTACCAGCAAGTGAGGGAAGTCAAAACCAATATGAAATTGATGTGACAGTGCTTCAAAGGCCACAGCCTGCTGCACAGACACACAGTATTGCTCTGCATTTTGTTTATCCCCTGTTAACAACTAACACAAAGCAAATGCATGACGCCGTTCAGACTCCTAGCTGGATTTTTTTCCCCAACTATTACAATTTCACAGAACAGACATCTTGAAATTCCAACAGAGCCACGTTATTTTCCACTCTGTTTTGAACCAGTCTAGAATTGGAACCAACAGAAAGCATTTCCCAAAAAGCCACCTGTATTTTTCGTTTTTTGCTAAAACCTCAGTGTCAGACCTCTGTCACTTCTTCCATCCAAATCATCAGTCCCTCTGATGATCAAGAGCAGTTCCTTCAAGTGCTGGTTACTCCATGCATCATACTCAGAAACAGCAAAGTGTTCCCTCATCACACCATTATTTCTTCATCACCAACAGGAAAGCTATAAAGAAATCTCCTCCTTTGGGAAGTTACAACATTAAGAACATCTTCTCCTCACTGACACCACTGCCCACTTCTATCACCAGCAGCATGACACAGGAGCTCCTGGACAAGAGAGAACCCACGGGTACCTGTCTGTATAGGATCTGAACTGACTGCCTTAGAAGATGCACTTATCACTGCAGATGCCATTTCTTTTTGCTGCTGATGTATCTCAGAACAAACATAAACATGAAATCTACAGATGAGAATAGAGTGACCACTCACCGTTTCTTATGCCAAACCTCAGACACCAGCTTCTGGTAACTTTTGCATAGAGCTGGTTTCTTATCTGTACGGACCAGACCACCACATTCCAGAAAAAACTGTGTGAGGGGTGGGCTACGAGAGAACAAGAAGAGTTCAGGGCAGAGAAATTTCTCCTCCGCCTCTTCTAAGGATTTATCAGAACTTAAATGCGTTTTGAAAACATGCTCAAGATGTTTTTAAATCAAGGGAAGAAGTGATTCTAGATGCATACTTGAATACATCTGAATCTGTTCCCAGCACAGAGATCCTCAAACTAGTTTTCAGCAGAATGGCTACAGAATATCTTATGGTGTGGGTTATTAGAATGATACTGTGGAGAACATAAAGATCACAGGTTTTCTAACGTGGTAAATATATTTCTGTCACGGTGGAAAGGTTTTACTTCCAGCATTCATCTAAAGACAAGTCTTACACACAGCCACAAGTTGGCTATTCACTCATTTTCCTACTGCAGAACTTGTGTTTTCCTAAACACTACATTTAGGACATTCCTTTTTCTGCAGCTAGCCTGGCTGGTTTGTCCTTGCACAACCCAGGAGTCACATCAGAGGTGCCACTTACGATATTCAGTGACATCTAGTAAGAAACTCTACTAAAGGCCCTAGTGCCTACCAGTTAGAGAGAGCCTGAAGTGCTGCATTCATGTAGCAGGAGTTCCCAAGATTTTTCATTCCAGTAAGGCCTAAAGCACAAACAAGAAAAGCATGAAACACTCTCCAGAAGTGCTGCTTTCTACATTCTTTCCCAAAGGAGAGAGGATTTGACCCTTTCTAGGTACTGCACTCTGCTCCTAGGACCCTCTCAGTGCAGGTCCTACAGATTGCAGACTTGCCCTCACAGCTCCTTCATCAACTTGAAGCAGTTACCTCTTGGTTTCAAGTCATCGTCCTCCGATTCAGATTCGCCTTCATCAGCCACTGCAATTGGAACAGCTTTCAAAGGGTGAGCAGGCAATGGAGAATCCTAAAGACAGAAAATAACCATCAGAGGAAGTCCTACTTCGAAAGATGAACTGTGAGAGATAACTTGTACATAAATCTAGCCAGCCTTTAAAAGAAGCATCATGAATATGCAGCAGTATCACAAGTACACTTTTGGAGTCTGACAGCTGATTTTTTATTTCAAATGAAGATGTCACAGCTGTTGTGGTTCCTCCCAGAAACTGATGTACAGAAGAAGCCAAGAGAGGTTAAAGAAAAATCAGAATGGATATTCAAGTCATTGGAAGCCTTCCTGCAGGGAGATTCAGTAAGGCAAAGCTGTTGGTCCTCTGACCACAGGCAGCCACCTTCAGTGAAAGGGTTCCTACCACGATAGCAGCCAGGGCAAGAGTGGCAATTTCTTGGCTACGTTTGCAACAAGGAAAGAAAAAGCTTGCCAAGCATTCAGCCCTGCCAGGCTGGGACACACACCCACTGCTTCACTGAACTTTACCAAGGGTGACTGCGCGTGCGCTGCCAGCCGCTGGTCCAGGAACACCTCCTTTTCACAGGCGTAACACCAGACCCGAAAAGTGGTCAGATTCACTGTCAGGTTGTGCTTCTTGGCCTAGAAATTCAAAGGGGAATTAATGATTGGACAGCTGGGTCAACCTGAAGCACAGAATGACCAAAATCGGGCAGAAAAGGATTGGGAAATGGGAATAATTCAGCTCTGTCTTAAGATGGACGACAGAGGAAAGCTTACCTGTGCATGAAGGGTGCTGTGGTCAGCAAAGGACTCCCCACAGCCAACATAGTGACACCCAATCTAGTGAGAGAAAGAGGAAAACTACAATGGCACACCAAATGAAACCCTTTCCAAAACAGTCTGCAGCTCCAACCCCACCAGCAGCTGCAACTTCAGAACGGATTTCAACATTTTTGTTGCCTGCTTTTCTTTCCAGGGCTTACCATAAGACAGAAGACTGGAATCACTTGATTTAAGAAAGGAAACCTGAAATCAGGTTTGCATCCATGTAAGTCCCCATTCTGAGATAACTACTCCAACAGGCTCATCTGTCCAGACTCCAAATGTCTGGGCACTCCAGCATTAAAGCAAACTGCCTCTGCCCACCCACATGCCCTCTGTCGTTCCTTTCTGCCCCATTGCCCCAAACATCATCCTTAGAGCTTCCCCCTGCAGTTGCCAGCAGAAGCAGCCAATGCAGGGCTCGTTCTTACCAGGGCTATCAGGGGAAAATCACCTGTCAGGAGAGCACTGTTACACCATGACTCTTCCTTTCTGGTCCAATGATTTTTTTTACACATTGAACAGAATTCCCACCACATCATGCATGCAAACAGCAAGCTGTTCTTACCTGAAGACAAGCCCAAAGATTTCGTCCCACAGCTCCACATGACTGGCAAGTTCCCTGCACATTCATGATTAAAAAAAAAAAAAAAAAAGCTTTGTTTGCCTGTTTGTCTCTGAAGTAATCCTGTCCTACAAGAGTAAGAAACTTCTCTACGCGACAGGCCTCCCTCGCCTGCAGGCTCAAAGCATTTCTTAAACCCAGGCTTCCAATTACATGCTTTGCAGTGTGTTAGATAAGTTTCAGCAGGATAAAATATCAGCAAGAAATGCACCAGATGGGATTGACAAAGTCTTACTTGGTGGGCTACGTGCAAGGTAAAACAGCACTGGAAAAAGAGTTTCTGCCTCTTCTGTACAGTGATAGGCAGTATTTTCTTTGAAGAGTAAGCATGCAGAAGCATGCACAACAGCAAAAGGGAAAGGGCTGATAACCACAACATCCTATACCTTGGATTTGAGCAGCAGATCATCCCTGGTCACCTCTCCTATGGAATCCAGGTGAGGGCAGATGTCTCTTGTATCCCCCATTCTCACTGCAGGAAGGTGTCTTCCTAGGACAAGAAGGGGCAGTTCCATTTGGTTACGAGCAGAATTGCTCTTACAGACAGCAAGAAGATAAACTAGCCTAGTTTTTATATCAGCAAATCAGAACTTAAGGTATTTGTAAGGATTGAAGAGATGAAATAAAATATAAGTCCACTGCAGTGATCTCAGCTCGCAGCAAAGCAAACAGGACAACACTCAGTTGGACCCATAAACCACAGCTGACCCTTTAGAAACTGGGTTGCACGTCCCAGCTCAGCAGGCAAGGTGGGGAAACAAATGTGGTGAACTGAACTTCGTTTCTCCTGCCAAACACAAACATACAGCACAAAGAGATACACATCCAATTAACTCTTCTGCATGAAACTCAGATTAAAAGCAAAAGGGCGCAGCAGCCCAGGACAAGTATGTGGCATTTGGTGTCCAGGGGCAGCAAAAACATGACTGCTGTTTAAATGAAGCTGCACACGAGGGAATGAGACTTAGAAGATCTCTGACTGATAACCCGTGTTCAGGCTCTGAGGAACTGATCATTTCATGGATGGATTTCTAACACTTCTCAGAGGCTGCGTGGAGCTGCTCCACCCAGCGTGCACCCCAAGCAAAAGGAGAAGCAATATTAACAGCACAGAGTGGGATCCAAATGATTGCTACTGGAAAGGAAGCAGGTGTGAAAAGCTCACATTGTTTCCAAAAGTAAACCCCAAATTCGCATGAACTTATGATGTTAATAACTCCAAGGCTCTGCTCTCTGCTGTTTCCCCATTTCAGGGACATTAGAAAGAATTCCCAGTGTTACCTAATCTGAATCACTGACAGCAAAATAATAACCATAATAAAAGGGGATAAACACATAAGCCATTGCAGCAATGCTTATCCTGGGAGCTGCAAAGCTTGCCTGCAGAAGACAAGCCCCACGGATACCTTTCTAACAGCACTCATGAACCGAAGGAGCACAGCAGAACTGGAAGAAGGAACGGTATTTCTGTACTAGAAACACAGCAGTGCCCGCAGGGAGGAGCCTGGGCCTGGGAAGAGCTGGATAACAACAGAGGAAGCTCATGAGCTTCACACAGAAGCGGGACGCTGTCACGTAACACACACTGACTGAGCAGACAAGTGACAAGAGCGCAGTGCGTGGACTGACGCACAGAACTGGGACACTTTCATCCGAGTTCCTCCATCAGAACGGACTCCTTTTCCCAAACGCATCAGTTGATCCGGCTCTACAAACAACAGTGCCATTTCTCAGGGCCATTTCTGCCGCTCCCGCTTCCCTCATTTCCTCAGCTTCCCCCTCCCACCCCCAACCACAAAATCGAATGAATAAAACCACGTTTTAAGACCAACTCCGGACCGCTTCAGCTCCCCCGAGCTGAGCCCAGCGGGGCTGTCGGGAGCACACGGCGCAAATGGAAGCGTTCAGCGAAGGCCTCACCGCTGCTGCCCGGCCCGCGGGGTCCCAAGGGCGGCTCGGCAATCACAGCCAAGCGGTCACCGCGGCTCCGTCCCTCAGCCGCACGCCGTTACGCTCCCGGGGCCTACGGGCGGGACGGAGCCCGAGGTCGGACGCGCCGTGACGCGCGTTTTTTGCCGGCCGCCGCTCCCCGGGCCCCGAAGGCCGCCAAAGGCCGGGCCCACCCCCGCCGCCCCTCTCACCTGCGGGGCCCGATCCCGCCGCGGGCAGCGCGCTG
>VXAB01009284.1:0-59497 GCA_013399175.1 Odontophorus gujanensis
CTGGGAAGCCCAGAACTGGACACGATACACCAAGTGAGGCCTCACCAGAACAGAATAGAGGGGGAGGATCACCTCCCTTGACCTGCTATCCACACTTTTCTTAATGCACCTCAAGATCCCTTTTGCCTTCTTGGCCACCAGGGCACACTATTGGTTCTGTTGGTCTGTTGAGTGCTGAAATAATGATTTCACTGAGGATTAAGATACTTGACTGGAAAAGCAGTGAAGCAAGAATATTTACATATAAAGATATAGCTTTTCTCTGTTAAGACAGATTCTTTTCTCTACAGAATGTAGCTACTGAAAGTGCACTGTATATCCACATTTTTAATGGCCTTCTCCAGGGGTAGAACATGGGCAAATCTTAATTATCCACTTAACTATTTGAAAATAACAGACTGACAAGTTACTGAAGTGTGCTGTAGCAATTTTTTCTTACAAGTGTCTGAGCAAGTGCTCAGATTGGCAGTACAATTTGCCTCTCCTTGAAAAGGAGCATACTGCCTGAGAGAAAATAGTTAAAAAAAGTATTAGCATAACAACTCATCAAAACATCATATTGCTTACTCAGGGACAAGGTCATGATCTTATTGCTGTTTTATTGCTTCAGGAGCTTTAAAATAATAGGCAAGGCAATTTTGATCTCTGATTTATGACAGATTTTGACATAGTTTGAGTATATATACAGAAGACTCACAGTTCAACACCAACTCAGGAAATTTCTGGACTTAATCTTATGGTATTATACAGTAGAAAAACTATCAATTACCAAAATGACAGTTTTAAAGGCATAATAAAAGCCGCATAAGGGAAGAGAGATAAGAATCGCAATAAAAGCACTATAACTGTTTTGGGACCTCTGAAATAACTGCATGTGGGAGCAGTGAGATAAGAATGATTGTGACTGTGAGTTTTAGACTTTCTTGGTGATGGAAATTTAAACTCTTCTTGCAGAGATAATGAAATCCACAATTACCACATCCTTAGTGGGTGCTCACATCACTTTTACAGATACCTCTGCACATGATGGTGAAGAAAAGAACTTACCATGCCTTAGTGCTGAGTTTGTTCTGGATGTTCTCTAAACATTCACAGAAATCCAGGACCTTTCAGGAACTCTTAGATTTTATAGCTTTACCTCAAATCTGAAAAACACAGATCCCATTGGTGTAGTTTGTCTCCTGTGCCTCATGTCTTTGTGATATAAGTCAAATTTTGATACTCTAGTCTAGGAGTCTAGAACAAAACCTGTGTAGGCTTATGTCCTGAAAAGAGGACCTGGATGTACCTTAAGGCATTCTATGTATCTGCTCTAGTATTATTTTTATTTTTTTAACCATAGTTGTTAACTGCAACCATACTTGTTAACAGAACAGAGGAAGCAGCTGAATCACCAGTGCACATATTATACCTAGTTGATCTGACAGAAGCTATTGGATGTTCCATAGCTATATAAAAGGGGAGAAAAGATACTACACTGGCTGTAATTTTAAGTAGTTTGGAGATCACAGATGTAGTAGCTAATATAAATGAGCAATAAAAGATAATTAATTATCACACAGAAAATACTTCCACATGGCTATGTTGTGCCAGTCAAATTTCTGACCCTCAAAATCGAGAGGTTTTCTTTTTCTTTTTAAATAAACACTATATGATTTCATGGGAAAATCATGTTGTCTGTCTAAATGAAATCAAAGTTGAACCACTGGCATTGCTGACAGAGGTAGAAGGTGTCCAACCTTGGTGAAGGTGCTTACTGCAGTTTTAATGTTTTATGGAATAGCTGTGACAGAATGACAACTTTCCCATTCAATATATGGAAATAATGCAGTGAATGCTAATGCTTATCTGCCTCCCAGTATAAAGCTAATTTTAGAGCACATCTAGAGTGACCCTTTAAAACTCTCTTTTTGTGTTATGACATCATTCTATCAGATAAATGGTGATTGAATTAGGAGAGAAGGAAGGTAGGCTTTTTTTGCCTTGCACCTACTTTTCTTACTTTTTGTTTTCTCCATATGCTTGTTGGGTTTGTGATATTTCTAGAGGATATTTCAGTCCTATTTTCCTTCTCCTGCCCATTTGAACACAAGGGAGATACTCCTGGATGTGAGGCAGGAGAAAAACAGTGGGATGTCACTTCTTACAATGGCATGAAGGTGAGGGTTGCTATAAGTTCTGGAGCTAAACCAGAAAGTCAGTAGAGGTCTGCAGTTATTTATTTATTTTTCTCTCAAGGTCCTGAGGGCACCAATAAAATTTATTGTCCCTGCCAACTGGGACATCCCACACTCTGTCCATGGCTCAGGTTCCCATGCCAACCCAGCCCAGGGCCATCAGCCCCTGTAAAGCTCTGCCGTTCTGTGATTGTGTACTCCCTGCCATCAAAAGATTTTCCATCCTTCTGTTACTTTGCTCAAACACTGACTGTTACACCTGATGCCTTGGTCAGGCAGATAGTGACTACGGTACCATTTACACTAATGACCTTGTTCAGACAGGTAGTGACTACAGTACTGGTTACACTTGGGGCCTCGTTCAGGCAAATAATGCTGTGGTACTGGTAACACCCAAGATCTTGCNCTCAAGATCCTGAGGGCGCCAATAAAATTTATTGTCCCTGCCAACTGGGACATCCCACACTCTGTCCATGGCTCAGGTTCCCATGCCAACCCAGCCCAGGGCCATCAGCCCCTGTAAAGCTCTGCCGTTCTGTGATTGTGTACTCCCTGCCATCAAAAGATTTTCCATCCTTCTGTTACTTTGCTCAAACACTGACTGTTACACCTGATGCCTTGGTCAGGCAGATAGTGACTACGGTACCATTTACACTAATGACCTTGTTCAGACAGGTAGTGACTACAGTACTGGTTACACTTGGGGCCTCGTTCAGGCAAATAATGCTGTGGTACTGGTAACACCCAAGATCTTGCTGATGCAGATTGCAACTATAGTACTGTCTCAAATTGGGTTCTGGAGGAACTAATGGACAGATGTCTTGTTCAACAGCTGAGAGCCAATTGAGTATGCACTAGAGAATATGACTATGACTCAATGATCTTATCCCATAAATAATGAGCAGTCCAAGTGCACCTTGAGCCCTCCTGCCCAGCAAGTGGCTTCATAACAGGATTTCCCCCTGAGTAGGGACACCTCTTAGGTTACTCCTATTGTAGAGATCCTTTAAACCTTGGTGTCAAGAAACACCATGCTGACAAGAAACACCTTGCTGGTACAGATCCTTGGTAGCTGACCAGCAGTCTCCTAAACTTTGTAAGCTTCATTAACATCATATTTTTGATTCACTATGCACACACAGTCCTGTAGACATAAACTGTTTACCAAGTCTGGGACTAGGAGAGAATTCAGCCTCACCTGGGCTCCTTACCTCTTCATTTCAAGGAGTTTAGAAAGCAAGTGGGTCCATTCTGAACCTTGTTACTCAACAGAAGCTTCTCCTCAATCTTTGGAAATAAACTATTGACTGGGACTGAATTTGGGTCTAGCTGCACCTAGGCTCCACTGAGAAGGAGTTTATGAAAGCAGGAGGCTACTCTGAACCTCTTATTCAGTAGCTGTCTTTCTCGAATATGCGTAATTTTCATAGTTGAAACTTTCTTAAATACTCATTGTATGCAAGAGAATTTAGGAGTGTCATCTCCTTGGAGAAAAGTAGCACAGGTAATTTCTGTGTACTTCCAATGCTTTCAATAGTAATGACTGCAGTAGAAGTTGCCAGGTTGAATGCTGCCATTTTTACTTTTACCTATGGGCATTTGTACATCTTAAGAAATGAAAAAAAAAATAAGAAGAAAGAGAGAAAGAGAGAAAGAGAGAGAGAGAGAAAGAGAGAGAGAGAGAAAGAGAGAGAGAGAAAGAGAGAGAGAGAGAGAGAAAAGAGAGAAAAAAACAATAACAACAAGAAACAAATCAAACCAATCAAAACTGTGTGTTTTTGTGTTTTCACTGCTGTCCTCAGAAAGAGCTTAGTCAGGATTACAGAGTTTATGTAATTAGCAAAGGTCATGCTTTGAGCATTTTGAAATTCCAGAGCGTACAGCCAATGCAGTGTGGAATTGTTGGTCCACACCCTCCAATTTTGGAATAAGGAGCAGAGCATTGCATTAATTAAGTAATATTTTATGCAGTGTTCACACTCGGAACATTTATGGTCATTTTCTTAATGAATAATCTTAATGAACATTTATTCCTTATTACTGGTATTACACCGCTTTCTTTCTTTCTTTCTTTCTTTCTTTCTTTCTTTCTTTCTTTCTTTCTTTCTTTCTTTCTTTCTTTCTTTCTTTATTTCTTTCTTTCTTTCTTTCTTTCTTTCTTTCTTTCTTTCTTTCTTTCTTTCTCTGTTTTTCTCTTTCTCTCTTTTTCTCTTTTCAGATTTCTTTCCTTCTCTTTCTTTCTTTCCTTCTTTCTGTGGTTTTTCTATTAAATGAAGTATGAGCTCAGAGCCTAGTCGCCAAATATTACAGTGTTTCATACCTAAGTATCTACACAGCTCTCATTGTCTGATCTAGTACTCTCTAGTTCTACATTTATGCTCAGCGTTCATGAAAGGAAGGAAATCACCTCAAGATTTTGGGACCAAAATTCAGACCTTTAGCAGATGCAGTAAGGTCAGGAGATTAGTTCCTCAGTCCTGTCTATGGACTAGCAAAGAGATCTGAATTGCTCCACCACATTCCCATCTTTCTCTAAGGAGCAGAGAGATTAATTTAACTAAACCAATGGTGCCTGTGTGAAAGACAGAAACTGTTTTCTTTTTTTTTTTTTGTCTCAAAACTTGCTTCGTGAGGCCTTTCTGGTAATAAGAATCTAAGTGAGAACTGCAGGTTATCTAGGTGGTTATTCTGTGATTCTATTCAAATTTAAATTCATCACAAAAGCTACCCTATTAGGGCCATGACACTCTTGACTATTTGTATAAGTCCCTTTGAAAGAAGTGTAATTGTGAACGGCCTTGCTAGACTATTAAGCATCCCAACATGTCTATGTTTTGTAATTCTAGAATCTATTTAGGTGATTAACATGCACAGCTTTCAACCATGTTCATGGAGAAACTCTTTGTGACTCCTATTATTAATTCTCTAGTTTGAATATACTTGTCGCAGTCTTTAGAGGAAGAGATTCACTCCATAATGAAAAAGAGGCATACCTACACAACAAATCAATTTTGGAGAGCTGAACTGTCACCAGCAATCATGATATCTTCCCACAAGACCTACCTGACAAATATTTATATCTCATAATTTTCTTTATTCAAATTCCTCTTCAGAGTACAGAGTACTCTGCAGTGAAATGAGTTGAAATGACAGGATTATCTGCAGACAACACAAAGTCACTACAGGCAAAGTGTGTAAACAAGCCTAAAAACATTTAATAAAGATAATTTCATTATCAACTTTTTCTCAGAAGTGCTATCCTGTTCTGTTGAACACTGACATTTTACTCATCATAACAGGGAGAAGATCATAACTGGGAAACACAAAGCATATACTCAGTTTGAATTCAGTGGCTGCACTCCCTGATATTACAGGAAATACCTCCTTTTCACAAGGATATAAAAACAAGAATATGAGATCAATCTAAAAGTCCACCTAGCCTTTCATTCCAAACACTGGAAAACATGAAATACCTACAGAATAATCAAAGAAGATAGCAGGTTTCCCTGAGTACTCTTCAGTCTCTAGCATGCTGTTACTGACCAAGAACATTTGGGCTAAACAGCACTGACTAGATTTTTTCAAAGATTTTTTCCTGTTACTGTCTGAATCCAAGTAAATTAATAGCAGCAAGTAATTTTATAGTTTAAGAGTATAAAGACACATGTCCTTTCTTTTACACCCATTTTTGCCTATGCTTTTGTTTCATTTATTCCCCTTCAAAGTTTAGTAAGTTTCATTCCTGTATGGAAAGAAAGAATCATTCACTTTTCTTTGGATAGCTACAGAACTCTGTCCTACCTCAGCACTCTCTTTTGGAGTCTAAAGAGCTCAATACAGTTCTCAGCATTCTGTTTGATATTCAGAGAATAGTCTCATTGAACTGCCTATTCTATCAAAAATATCTCTTCATTCAGATTTCTGACTGATAACAGATGAAGTTCTAGGAAATTTAGCTCTATTTTCTTCTTCACTTACATTTCTGGGGAAGCTTATTGTATAGTCATTTAGCATCATTACACTTCTCTAGGATTCTCCACATACGGTTTTCATCATTACTACCTGAATAAGAGTTTATCAGCACTTTTTATTAGTAGTGTATCAATTTACTATTTCTCGTCTTTTCTAATCTTTACAGCTATGCTGACCTCCATAATCACCAACAAAAATCTCTGTGCAGTCTCTTAGTTTTGTAAAATTATTTTAAAAACTTTATTATCTTTAGCAATCTATTGTCTGTATTATATGTAGTTCCTCATTTACACAGGATATTGCTACTTAGAAATTGCCACCTTGACTTCTTGAGGAGTATTTGATGGATGATATTGTTGAACTATTTTTTCAAAGTAAAGTGGCTGCATACACAGGATTTCCTGTATCCATTTTTGCTCACTTCTTAAAACTCTGAGCACAACTTCCCTTAACAAAGGAGAGATGTTTATTGAGTATTCCCTGGTACTTACCTATTTCCTTGAGTTACGCTGAAGAAAGGTCACATCATATCCAACTTTCAAATTAGCAAGGAAATTTTCTGAGTACTATGCTGATACCAGACTACTTGGTCCATACTTGCATATGGATCCAGAAGACTGGTCATTCAAAAACATGGTCATCTTCCTAAAAAATTAAGACCATTTCACAATTGTGATCAAGTTCCTCTCAAGCTACTTAAATGTTAGGTATGAAGAAAAGAAAAAGTGTAAGTCTCAAAGGAAATTCTTCATATTCTGAAATAAAATTGGATTATAAGTAATTTTTTGATGTCATCAGGCTGTAGGACTGAGATTCTTCATGATGGCATAGAGATCTAAATGAATGTAATGAAATTAATCACAGGTGCTAAGTTGCTCTTGTGCCTTTGGCAAAAGGACTTTTCTTTCAAACAGAAGAATACCAAAGTGCATTTTTTTTCTCAACCTGCGATATTTCACTTTTTATTGTAGAACAGCAGGTGAGAAGATGATTCTTAAGCTTTATACAGTTGAAGTCAAAATATTCTTAAGAAAATAATCCAGGATTTTAGAATAGCTGTTAAGTAGTTAATCGTGGCAGAAGACATGGTTACTAACAGGAGATGACTATCCATTTTTGACACCTTATCTTAACTTTCCTAGTTTCATCTTAGTGTAGGTTCCCCTTTCATGTACCCCTTTTACCTTTTCTGTTATTTGTACAGTCCTTTCTTCTCAGATATCTGCTCATACCAGCTGTCTTCTTTGGTCGCAAAACCATTGAACCTGCTTAAAAAGCTTAGGCATCCTTGCATTTTTTAATGAAAATTTTATGAATATCCATGCCTGTGCGTCAATGTTATTTTAATGCAGAAAAGTGAAGAAATTTCCCACTGAATTTGTTGCACATTGCCTTGTAGCTGGGCCTCTCCTCTGCATTTTCACCCCTTTCTTTCTTCCCTTCTACTTTCTTTTATGGACTGCTGACAAGGAGACTGTCTTATAAACAAACCCAATATTGCCAGTGGTGCTGGTGCAATTCCCAGAAAATTACCTATCTCCATCAGGAAAATAAAAAGCTTTTGCAAGTGTCAGCCTCCAGAAAAGTTCTGCCTTCTTATTATGTTTTCAGCTCTAAACTTATGATTTGTTTCATCTGCATGCTTTCAGCTTCTAGTAGAATTATTATAATCATCATATGTCACTGATTTAAAATAGAACATTACCTTAATCCACTGCCTGTATATTCTTGTCTATTGATTAGATCAAATAGATTAATGGATTAATAGACAGTTGATTAATGCTTTGCTGTTTGACTGATCTCTGAGTTTAAAAGATAAATGCTTCAGGGCTTATATGCATTGATTTTGATCACATTCTACTCCATACAGAAAAAAACAATCAAAAAATACTTTATAACAACATAGAATTGCTGTACAGCAGCATTTACATATTCTGGCTAAGAAAGAAATTTTTAGTTAATCATTCGTGATCATGTTTTTCCATACCTAATTTCAATTCTGAAAGATTCTAAACACTTCTTTTATTTTATCCTTTCTCAGATAAAATCCTGTTGTCAGAAAGGTTTTCAGGACTTTTCCTTGCTATCAATCTTTTGTATAACTAAATGAGGATTTATCTAAATAGACTAACATTCTGACTGAAATGTAGAAATCCCTATGAGATACTAGGTATCTGAGATGTTCGGTATACTGATATGGGTTAAAGGCTCAATCAAAATTAAGATATTTTCCTGTGCTTTGAGGACACAAGTACATACAAAACATTAGAGAAAAGGAAATTGGATTTATTGCTCTGGTGTATGGTCTGTTCTTAAGCTGGTCTATTTAGTCTTGTTTTATATAATAGAAATAGAAATAGCAGAAAGTATATAATAGAAATATAATAGCATAGAAATCACAATGTAGACACACAAATAAATTCAATTTCAGTAACTGCTCACAGCTCTCACTGAAGTAAGAAATGGTCTGTCTTTATCAGCCACAGTAATATAGAATAAGCTGTTCCATTATAGATTTTGTAACTGAGATCTTAATTTTTCAAAAAAGTAAATAAAATATGGAAAATAGCAAAATACCACTACTTACCTCCACATCCAATCTCCTTAATTCATATGTGTTCAGAAGTGGCCCCACCTGCAGATAATCAAAACCCAAACTGTGTTGGAGCACCCTGTCTATTTAGCATTAAGACTTCACTGTGACAGTGAAAGAAAAATTAAGTCAGTTTATGTTCCTACGTATCTGCTTGACCTCACTTCAGTGGTTTATTCATTACAGATTTCAGGATAATCATCATTTAAAGTGGGAGGTAAGGAAACATTGAGGCGGGAGGGAAGGAAAGGTAGGATTTGCAGTCAACATTCAGAGCTGTCATTTTAGTCCAACTCACATATTGCAGAAGGTTTAACTTGGTAAATTAATAGAAGTGGCTTACACAATATGGAATATTGGAGTGTAATAATATTTAATGCTCTTGAACAGTTCAGATAAGCATTGCCTTAAATAAACACAGTGGGAGGGTTTGAAAAAAGCAATGACTGTGGCACAAACGCCTGCTGCTCTTCATGAAAAAAGCAGATGCACATGCAAGCTCTCATGGCAAAAAACAAACAAATCAAAATTCGGTTTGTTCTCTTGCCTCTCAGCAAAACATCAGGATTTTCAAAATAAACGTGCACATATCTGCTTACCTGATATCGATGTAAGCTAATCTTTCCAAGTCTGTTGCAGATATTTTTCAGGATCATCAAAATTAGTATGAACTGGCCTAAGAATAGAATTGCTTAATTAAGTTATAAGTAAGTACTTCTTGAAAGCAGCTTTGTTACTATTAGACTGTTTCCACGCTCAAGCATAGCTCACAATGAAAATAGTTGATTTCAGCTATTTTGTTTATAAGTTTCTTTTTGTATCTAGCCCTTAGCAGCTCTGTAATTGTGCTTTTTAAATAGAACTATTTTAAATCACTTACACATCTTGAAGTAATTGCTAATTTAGGCAGCAATTGCATGTGACAAATTTCTAATTGTTAGATGGATGACAAGATGCTAGAAATAAATGATGCACTAAAAAACCTAAACAATTAAGAAACCTTCCCTCCCACTTAAAGTCTGAGGCCAGGTCAGTGTTGTCTGCCTTGTGTTTAAGGGCTATCTTCCTTGTTTTGTTCACTTACTGACTTCTTTCTGCAGAGAAATTGTGTGATATTGGGAAATCAGCAGCAGAATGTTTTTCTCTTAAGCAGTGTTTTTAAGTTGGATTTCCTTCACTTACCACGTTTCAGGAACATTTTTAAAAAAATATCTGAAAGATCTGAAACTCCAGAATATTTTCTTATATTTTCAGCTAGATTATCATCAGAAAATCAAGACTAGAAGAATTAGAAATATCAATCTATCAAAACAAAGCTGCCTAAGAAACATTTATGCTAATAGTTTCCTGCATTTGTGTGATTTGAAATCTGTAGGAAAAGGAATTATTTTACAAGGACATTCAGAAGTGGTGTCAAGAAGTCTTCTGAGTAAGAAAAAGAAGAAGGTGTTGAGATGTATCATCTTCCATGGAATCAAATTCCCTTCCAGTTAAATCACTGAAGGGAATTTGTCCACGAGCAAGTAAACATCTATACCTTATTTAAGAACTGCAAAGAAAACACTCATTTGTGTCACTTCTTCATTCTCCAGTGTGAAGAATATGATTGTTCCCTTCTGTTCTGTTCTCACAAGGCCCCACCTGCAGTACTGTATTCAGCTTTGGGCTTCCAGCACAAGGACATGGAGCTACTGCAGCTGGTTCAGAGCAGGAGCGCAAAGATTATCAGGGGGTCGATGCACCTCTTCTATGAAGATACAGTGAGAGAGTTGGGCTTGTTTAACCTGGAGAAATCTCCAGAAAAGCCTCATAGCAGCCTTCCAGTACTTATTGGAAGCTTTCAGAGAAGATGGTAAGGGTCTCTTTATCAGTGAGCATAGTGATAGTACGAAGGGTGGTGGCTTTATATTAAAGAGGTTATGATTGTATTTGATATTAGAAAGTAATTGTTTCCTATGAGGCACTGAAACAGGCTGCCCGGAGAAGTTGTTCATTCCACATTACTGGAGGTGTCCAAGGCCAGGTTGGATGAGGTTTTGTACAACCTAATCTAGTGGGAACCATATCTATCCATGGCAGAGGAATTGAAAGTTGGTGACCTTAGAGTATCTTCCAACCCAAACCATTCTATGATTTTATAAAGTAAACTGTAAAGTTGATTTCCATTCTGCATATAGCTTTCAAATTATTATCACTCTGCTATAAATAAGAGGAACTCTAGCTTAAAATAATGATTTTTCTCCCAGGAATCAAGTAAAATTAATAGAATCCAATATTTAAAATGCAGTTTTAGGGTTACTCCAAATGCTGGTAACATTATGCAAAAACAGAATTTTCAACACAAATACTCCCAGCCACCAAGAATGATAAATAAGGCTCACTGGAGAGACTTATTTCTCTACAATAACTAAAATATATTTTTCTCTCTTTTCTTTTTTTCCTATAACTATAATTGCTAGAAACTTACTTTCTTTTCAGAAAAGAAAGCTGAGATACTTATATTAACACTTATTAACTCTCTCCATATATATTAACTCTATAAATAGGAGTTTAACAGTGTTATAGGATCCATATAGGATCCATTATAGGATCCATAGTAAAGTGATGAAACCATTCGGTAATACTGATTTAATTGATGTCAGTTAACTGAAATATTTCCATTGGTTTTCTGTTTCATATTTCTATAGTAATCTCTGTGTCTCTCTTTTTGCTTAGTTTCTTATTTTCTTTGTAATTGTTAGTATCTCTTCAGAATCTTTACTTTTCTCCTAATTTCCGTCCATATTAGTCATACTAGAGAATTGCTGGTCTAATTGCTGTCTCATCCCTAGAGGCTGTTCAGTCACCACTTCTTAAGCTTTGTTCTCATTTATTAACATCAGAGCTTCCTTTACCCTTTTACACACTCTTTGGTGCTGAAATTTGCCTCACAGCTTTCATACATTTAGGTATTGTTTTACGTGGAACAAAATGATTAAAAATGAAAAGAGAAGCCAAGTATCTTTGGGTTACTGGCCTCTGAATAGTCATTTTTGGCACTTGTTTAAGTATGACTTGTGCAATGTCAAGATCTCTTTCAATCCCAGCATTTTTTACTCTTGACTTTCCGGTTTCACATGGGCTGCTGTTCTTCCCACAGTTTCTGCCAGGACCATTAGAGATTCAAAGAGCCTGTCTAGTTCCAAGTCCTGACAAAGTGCACAAAGCATTCTTGTGACATTTTTTTCATTAACTTCCCCATTTAACAAGCATCAGTGTTCATTATTACTATCAAGTAGGGGAGATAGTCTTTGAGCACAAGATACACACATTTCTGCTCTTCATAATGTAATCTGCATTCTCACAACTATAATAATGCAAATAGCAGAGGATTTTGAGCAAAAGTTAGAATTTGGACTTCTCATTTATTAGAAAGGCTGCATATTCCATAAAGGAAAGATTCATTGGGCTGTTTATGCTTGTAAACTTTGAAAAAAATAGTGTTTATTAAAGATTTAAATAGGTTCAAATACTAATTGCTGTTGAATTTGCAGGGGAGCTCCACTTCAAAGAAACAAGAATATTACTGCCACTTGTATATTTCCTTAAGGGAGATTTTAATTCAGAAATGTAACATACAAATCTATGATTCTTATAACACATGTATGTATATGTTTGAAAACAGAAGGTGCAAAAAGTAAATTTTCACATTAAGATGTTAATGGTATCCTCTGACAGTAAACCTGGGGCCTTATTTATAAAAGAATGTGTTTTGAATGATTTCCTTTGTTTAGAGTATGTCTTCCACTGAGTTCAGCTTTAGACCCAAAGGCTGGGAAGCGGGGCATGAGTTCATGAATTTAGAAGATTACTCTTCAAAAAAACCCTATTTTTTCCCCCCACCATAACTTAATTAATATGTAATTATTAGTTTGTTTTTTTTTGTTTGTTTGTTTAAATCTGATATTGCAGAAAAAGAAGGGACTGTCTGTAAATTCTTTGTAAAACTTATGGCTTTAATTGATGTAATGTCATATGCTCTTAAATATATATTTTGTATATCAAGAACACATAGAAAAAAGATTAGAGAATGGATGTGCTTAAAAGCACATGGGGTATAGATTCATAGAATCATAGAATGGCTTGGATTGGAAGAGACCTTAAAGATCATCCAGTTCCAGTCCCCCTGCCACAGGCATGGTTGCCAACCACTAGGCCCATCCAACCTGGCCTTGAGTACCTTCAGTAATGAGGCATCCACAGTTTCACTAGACAGCCTGCTCCAGTACCTCACAGTGCCCTAAGTAAAGAATTGCTTCCTAAAAATTGATCTAAATCTCCCTTCTTTTAGTTTAAAGACTGCGTAAAAGGTTGGTCTCCCTCCTGTTCATAAGCTCCTGTTAACTACAGGAAGGATGCATAGAGGTCTCCCTGGAGTCTTCTACAAGCCAAACAAGCCCAGCTCTCTCAATATTTCATCATAGAAGAGGTGCCCCAGCCCTCTGATCATCATGGTGGCCTCCTTTGGAGTCGCTCCAACAGTTTTGCATGATTTCCTCTGCTGCTGGGCCTCAGGCCTAAATGCAGTACTCCAGATGGGGCTTCACAAGGGCAGAGTTGAGGGGGACAGTCACCTCCCTCTCCCTTATTGTTGCCCATCTTCTGATGGAGCCCATTTGGACTTATGGGCTGCAGAACATGCTGCTGGCTGATGTCCAGGTTTTGGTCTATTAGGACTTTTCCACAGGGCTGCTCTTAAGGAGTTCTTCTCCCAGTCTCTGCACATACATGGAATTGCCCTCAATTATGCCACGTTTGCTATCCCAGGTTACTTCCTCATTTTACATGTATATGTATACTTTAAATCAATGCTGGTTCAAGAGATATAAGGCACACTCAACCTCACATTTTCATCAGAAGGTATGACAGATACCACTTATGTTTGGAAAATACAACTGGAATCTCAAAGAAGTGAACTACAGTTAAAGGCTGCTGAGATGAAAAACAAATGTTAAGAATCTTTCCAGTAGGAGAGAAGCCCTGCATTGTGAGTGCCCTGCTGGAAAAACACCTCATATATATAATTCTTTTGTTTCAAGACTTGGGAGTTTCCAGTCTACTATCTCAGCTTCTCTGTGGGCTCTGTGGGGATTTGCTGTGAATACTGTCAGCTGAGCAAATCTTTCAGGGTTGGGTTTGGCTGAACAAGGAACTACGTTACTTGTCAATTTTTACATTCAAATCAGAATGTAACTCTTGAACATGCAAAGAAAATATTGAAAGTACATAATGTTTTGTTTTTATTTTATTCATGATTTTGAGACTGTCAAGGCCTCTATTAATAAAAAGCAAGTAAAACATTTCTTTCAAAGGCTCCAAAACATTGTAAACACTAAGAAAGTACATTTATCATGTTAAGGACGAAACCACTGAACCCTCCAGGAGGTATTTTCATCTCAATTTTCTGTAAAAAAGTAAAAATTGTTCCTGATGACCTTCTTTTACCTGGTGTCAGTTATTCTTGCAATAAACAACAAGGAGAGTTCTCGTGAATAGCTTCTGAACATAAATGCAATGTACTGCTATATTTTAGATCTCCTGTTATTAGAGATATCATAGCACACCACATATTCACCAAATATTTGTAAAGGTACTACTTCTTCAAGAGCATCACTCAGCATGGTATAATGTTTCTAGACCTACATGATCTTTGGCAAACCGTAATGCCAAACTTAATATTATATGAATATCTTATAAATTGAAAGCCATAATTAATTCATATGCTTACTTGCAGAAAACCTCTCATTTGGACTGTGTCAGCACAATACTAATCTTAGGCAGAACATTGCAAGCAAGAGTGTTTAGCAAGTTTTAATTGTTTATTAATTATATATTAAATTAATTGCTTATTAATTAAAATATGGTGTAATAAAGAATAAGAAAATTAAATAATAAAAATCTAAATGAATCAGATAGAATAGGACAATGTCATGTTGCAATTATTTAATAATGTGTTTTAGGAGCTGAGATGAAATTCATCCCTGGTCAACAGAAACAATGTCCATATGCTGTTTAAATTAAAGGTATATCACTGTATTAAATGTTGCTAACTGCAGTACTTTTTCAAGAAGAAACTCTTCCCATAGTTTGTAAAACCAAGAGCTAAATAGGTCCCAATTACAAAATGAAGATGAGATCAGGCTGGATACATTTTGTATTGTAATTATTTTATTAGTTACTGCTTCCTTTGAATGCCTAACAAAACACAAGAAACCAAGTTATTTCAGAAATCCTGAAAATCCTTCAAAATCTTTGGAGTGTCCATGTACAATACTTGTCAGTGGAATTACATGGAATAATATTCCCTTTTATTTGTTCAGTAAAAAAAAAAGGAGACACAACATCTCACATTGGGAAATATTCTGAGTAAAATTTTTCCAGAGGAATAGAAACTCATGGCAGGTAACCCATAGGAATAATTTTTGGTTTATCATCTAGGAAGAGTGAGAGGACTTAGCTCCTAGAAAGGTCTGTTCTCTGCAGACAATTAAGTGATTTCGGATAGGCATTCAGATATCTACAATGTGGACAACTAAAATTGGAAAGAAGAATCATAATCTGTCAGTTTATTTCTTTCACTTCACAAAATTAATACTGTTCACAATGCTCTAAAGATTATTTTTTTTTAAGATGTAGTCTGTTACATATTTTTATTTTTATTTTTTTATTATTTTTTATTTTTAACTAATATTGATTGACTTTTAGTCCTGGAAAATTTGACAGAAGTTCACAAACAAGAAACTCAGTTCTGTGAGAGTACACAAAGAATTTACATTAACTTCACAACTGGGAACAACAGTGTGAAGGTTTCCTTCATTAAGGTGTTATTCATTTCTTATATACTTATAACAGGCTAACACTAGATTTTGATCCTTAGAATTGTAAGATCCAAGTAAGACATATTTTAGGTGATCCAGAAAGATGTGGCAGTGAAACTAGAAATTAAGTGATGTGTTGAGGGTACATATTTGCATTGGTTCTATACTTTGGAAGTTGGCCTTGTCCCATCTACACAGTTTTAATGCATGTTCAAGGCATAATGTCCAGTTCATAATGTGAGTTATACATAAAGTATTAAAATGGTACTTAGATGAGGCATAGTTCTAAAAGTGTAAACCTATTATGAGCAAATTTAATCTGAAGAAAAGAAAGGTAACAGAGAAATACAGTAACCACATTAAAGGAGGTTGTAGTAACTCAGAAAGGTTGACTGAAGCAATAATACAGTATGTGTGGCAACATGCCAAAGTAATAGGCCTGTATTACTTCCCTATTCTTCAGGTGAGGAGCTTGAATGGTATGAAAAGTACAGCTTGGAAAAGCTGTGTGGGTACACTAACACAGTTTCAAAGGTCTGTGTAAGCACAAATCCATCTAGTCACACATGTTTCAGTGTGAGGCACGTGCAGGTAAGACTGCAAGATGTAAGAGAACCCAGTTACACACCAGTGCTCTGGAGATGTGTTTTGAATTTGAAACAAAGCACTATATGTGCATTTATGTGTATATGAACAAGAATGCACAATGCATAAATATCTGTTAGATCAAAAGTGGAATATTACTACTCCTAGAGAAGATAGAAAAATATGTTCTCATGTTTAACATCCATGAAAAGACTCTCAAGCCTCACAATTCATGAGGCAACATATGCCTGGCATGCCAAGGTTAAGATTCTTTTCATCACATACAGATGAAGAATCAAAGTATCTGCTGTCTCCCAATGACAAAGTGATTGTGTTTTACTAGGACTTGTATAGGCTTGATCTATCAGTGCAGTCTGCCAGAATTGCTGTTGGAAGGCCATAAATGAATGTATACAATTGATTTGGTCTGTTATAAAGAGATTTATACAGATCACTGAGTGTAGATACACTGTTTAGGTATGGGTACATTACAGTTGTAGACATTAAAGCTGCAGGCAGAGACACAGTAGATAAACTGACTGATATCAGCTGGGAGCTGTCTGTAGTGTTTGATCAAGATTCTGGCATGCTCCCATGTGTACATGGACTTTGTAAAAGAAAATGTTTAGTAATACTTAGATTGGGTAAGAGTTGTAAAAACTGATCTCACACGCCAGGGAGTACAGTGGATTGGAATTTCTCTGTTGCATTAAGGTGCAATGTTGTGATGGGAATTGCAGCCTGCTCACTCGAGAATTTTAGGGGTAGCGTTAGTGATATAGTGAAGATTTATCCCATGAGAGGAGGTGGGCGGAAGTCTAACAGCAAGGTTTAAGTAAGGAAGATGAAGTCTGTGTTAAATAGAATCTGGCAGCTGAATAAAGGAATTTGGAAGGCAAGAGTGGTGAAAACCTAACCAGAAAGCCACTAACCAAGAAGAGCTCATGGTGGAAGAAATAGCTACCAGAAGCTGGAAGAGAAGAGTTTTTACATGTCTGTAATCCTGTGGCTGTGATTACCCGGATAGGCTTGGGAGTGCCCCACTGAATCCTCTCCAATACCATTTAGGGAATCTGATAAGTGACTGGTGTTAAATTTTTTCCCAAAACAGAGAAGCCTGGGTATAATTAGGCGGAGAGTGTGCACTCCACCACAAACATGCCTGGGGTGCTTCATGCTGTGCCCTGTCCTCTCAAAACAAAAAGCAGTGGTGAAGGATACATCCTAGTACCTTTCCATCTGCTGTGGAAAGGGCACTGCTCTATTCTTTGCAGTCCAACATTTCTACTGCACTGAGTCTGTCTCTGCATTACGAGAAGTCTGTGCTGCTCCCAACCTCTTCTCCAATCCCCTCTCAGTTCTGGTACAGGTAAGTGGAGGATGAGCATTGCCTTTCCTTACATAGCACATCTGCTTTTTGTATGGGCAAAACTGTTCAAGATTCATTTGGGAGAAGGAGCATTTCAAAAAGCATTCTGAATGACAGCTGTTCAGGAAAAAAGTAGTTAGCAGGAACACCATGAGCTTTACTCTTCTGAGGCTTTAGGAAAGAATACTAATGAGAACAAGTTTCAGGGTTAGGATACCAAACAATAATTATTTACAACTAATCTTTTCATATAAAATTCATCTTTTTACCTAAGAGCACTGATGAAAATGGCTTCCAGTTTCTCAGTTGCAGTCAGCTTTTGATTAAGTGATACTTTAAGAAGGTATATATCAGGACTCCATAAAGGGGGAAAATATGTAGAAGAAAGAAAAAAGTAACATGAGAGATTTGAGGAGACATAAAAGCTAATGTCATGGAACAAGTGTAGAATTGATGGAAAGCTGCAAATTCTGGAAGTGATGGGAAAACAAACAAACAAACAAAAAAAAAACAACGAACACAACACCTAGAGAACAATTTGGTGAGGGAGGAGACAGATGAGAGGAGATACTTAATGGAGGAATGACTACTGAGATGATAGGTTGGAAGGTGAGAGAAACAGGGAGCTGGAGGAGGGAGGAGATTCTCTGGGAAGGAAATAGGAGTCAAAGGTATCACATGTAAAAGGGGAGGCAGGAGATAAGCCTGGCAACAAACTGGAGGCTGCAGCTGTGAAAGCCATACAGGAAGAAAGCAACAGGTATCCAAGAAGACCAAAGGTAGAAAAACAGTATTTATATAAATTAATAGGTCATAAAATATTCACAAACAAGTTTCTGGAATATTTTTCTTCCCTTTTCCTTGTTTCTTCATTTTCTGACTGGCTTTAAAGATGGAGCTTCACAGAAAGAAAGACAAAGAATTTTATGACACTGGCTGTTTCATGAGTTACTTTATGTAACAAGTAGCTTTCTAGCTTTTGTCAGGCTGACTCACTTCAGGGACCTGTTAGCCCTCTATGAAAGGCTACGACAGCCAGGCTGCCACTGTTGCTATTTGTTTTAACAGTCTGTAAGGAAGTGCCTCAATCTGCTGTTCAAATCCAAAAGTAAATTAAACCCTGAACAGTTCATCACTGCTGTGAGAAAGGATCTTGAATGGATCCAAAAAGGCAGGCAAGAGAAAGCCATGACTGTTATTTGACTTATATGTTCTATTAGATGGCAAAGCTTGGAACCAAAGCCTGTGAAGTTCTTTAGAAATATCAGTCAATTGGAGTAGCTGTATCCACAGCTATGATCCATCATTCTGATCTGTCTGTGCTTTATGTAACTAAGAATATAAACCTGAATCTAAAGATTATCTCTAGCTTGAAATGCCTCACCTGCCTTGCAGGGTCTTGAGGGGATTAAGTAGGATTTAGACTGTGTTTGCAAAGAGTTATTGCATAGACCAGAGGCAATTAAAATCGTTCTGGATCGGCAACAAGAAACTGACACATTGTCTCCAAGTGCTGTGTTATTACAGAGGGTAGGGAGGGCAGAGGCAGAGGTTGGTACTGAAAGGGTTTCTTAGACCTGGTGTTTCTTGCAAAACAGGAGGGTGAAAGAGCGTTAACTTTGGCATCACTTGAGACAGTTTATCTACTGCATACTGTTTCTCTTTGTGATCTTTGCACTTGTAGGATACTGGGCAGCTGTAGAATTCCTGGAGAAACACGGTTCTTCTGTGGAAGAGGTGTGAACTTAGCAGACACCCTGCATACAGGTACGTAACGCTGAACTAAGTGCAGTTTCTCAGCACACATTGTATTAGTTTCTTGTGAGCATGCTATTGCTAAGAAAATACTATTGTATGTCTGAATTACTGAAATCAAAGGGATTATTTGGCTTCTGTTTCTTGTCTGCTTATAATTCTAGGAGTTCATTTATTAGAACTTATGCAGAATAAATATATTGCCAATAAAATGATTTAATCGCACGTTAATATATTGTTAATTGTAAATTGCAATTCAAATGAAGATATATGCTTGTTACAGTTTAAACTTTGAATATAATCATTGTGAGATATTGTCTTTTATATGTGTCTATGTTGCAAACAATTATAGGTATTTATTGTAAACATGTGAAAAGAAAGAATTATCATGTGGTATGGGTGCTTATAAAAATATATGTTATAAGTGAATGTGAAAATACTGACATAATAATGAAGTACAGAAAAATGTGTACACATGAGTAGATTTAAATTATAATTCATGCCCAAGAAAGATGCTGATATAACATTTATTAATTTCATCTTGTCATGGAGATTCTGAGATAACTCAGAAAAATGAAGTGTAATTATGCATATACGAATAACTTGTTCAATTTTAGTGATCCAATTCTCTTTAAAAGCTGGTGTAATAAATATGGTATAAACTCAGTGGTTTTTTTTTTTTTTGGTTTTTTTTTGTTTGTTTGTTTGTTTTTTTTTAACTTGATAAAAATACTGTATTTATATAAAAAGTGTGGTCTGTAGTTGTACTGTGTAAAAGATTTTTTCCATGTCCTCAAGTTATACTTCAAAAACCTATAATGAGCACAGGCAGGAAAATGGTGAAAAATGCAGTTGTTGTTTTTTTGTTTGTTTGGTTGGTTTTTAACCAGTTACATTTTTATGTTTTGGAGCTACTGTGTATGCAACTGATAGTTACATGCATATTTCTGTAACATGTTTTCATCTGAAAGTATAGAGTCATTTCTTAGCATCAGAATAGTGTATAATCTGAGAAGTTCAAGGTATCTATTAGCTGCCTGTTTTGTTCCCTACCAGAGCACTGATTTTACCACTAGTACTTTTTCTACTGGTCTGTTCTTCACAGTTAGACTTTCCTAATATGCAGAAACTCTTCACATGTTTTTCTAATCTCTCTAGACCTTCAGCTGTTGCCAAGGTATCTTGCTGTGGCCTAGCTCATCAGATCCATGGAGAAAGGTCATAGAAGGTGAAAAACAGTTGTAACACGTTTTCTTGAAGCGGTCTGAGTGCTGCTCTCTCATGCAAACTGTTAGGCAAGACCCACACAGTCTGTACTGCTGCTGCCAGCTGGAGGGGAAGATCTGGTTCTCTCGATTTTTTTTTTTTTTTTCCATTAGCTCTGTACTGCGATAGCTGTAGTCTCTGAAATATTCCCTCAAGAGACAAAGCTGCATCAGGAAGGACTTTGTCCCATATTAACTGTGTAGACAATGTTTTCTGTTTTCCTTTCTTCTGGTAAGAAAACTGAATCCTGGCAGAGGTCTGGGTCTCCAGATACTATCCGAGCTACCAATTCTGATTCACAAGGAGAGGGTGGTGAATTGTCCCAGGACGTAGGACTATTTAAAAAAAAAAGACACCTCCAAACCCTTTGTACTTGGGTTGGAGTAATCCCAGATATTTATACAGATTAGAAGTCCTTGAAAATAGCCCTGAGGAGAAGGACCAGGGGTTCCTGGTAAATGAAAAACTGAATGTGAGCCAGCAGTGTGCTCTTGCAGCTCAGAAGGCCAACAGAATACTGGGCTCCATCAGAAGAGGGGTGGCCAACAGGGGCAGGGAATTGATTGTCCCTCTCCACTCTGCCCTCATGAGGCCCCATTTAGAGTACTGTGTGCAGCTCTGGGGCCCCCAGTACAGGAAAGATGCAGTGCTGTTGGAGAGGGTTCAGAGGAGAGCCATGAAGATGATCAGAGGGTTAGAGCATCTCTGAAGACAGGTTGACAGCCTGGAAATGAGAAGGCTGCAAGGAGACCTCATTGCAGCCTTCCAGAATTTATAAGGGGATTAAAAAAAGGAGGGGAATCAACTTTTTACTTGGATAGATAGTGATAGGACAAGGGGGAATGGATTTAAGCTCAAGAAGAGAAGGTTTAAATTGGATGTGGGGGGGTTCTTCACAGAGATAGTGGTGAGGTGCTGGAACAGGCTGCCCAGAGAGGCTGTGGATGCTCTCTCCCTGGAGGTGTTCAAGACCAGGTTGTATAAGGCTCTGGGTAATCTGTTCTACTACTTGATCTAGCAGCTGGCAGCCCTGCCTGTGGCAGGGAGGCTGGATCCTTGGGGTTTTTTCTAACCCAGGTCATTCTATGATTTAAAGGATTAGTAGGTTAGAGCAGAGTTTTATTTTTTATTTTATTTTCCTTCTTTTTCCTGGAAGTAGGATAATGATTTGGGTTTAATGCCTTGTGTTTATGGTAGAACTGAAGTCTTGGGGAAGACCTGCATGTTGCTCAGAGCAAGGATGTCTCTCCAGGACTGGAATATGTCACCTAAAAGAAAAAGATTTTAATTATTTGCCAGGTCTCCATCACTAGGGAAGTCATCAACACGTTAACCTTAAAATTGCTTCTTAATTCATTGAAAAACTCACTTGTAAGTATTGCACAAACAAAACTCTGGTAGGCAAAAGCTAATATAACAGCTACCTAATCATTCATCAGAGCCACTTCCACTGTCTGGTTGGGATGATTCATTATGATGACTGTTTCTCAACCAGGTATTGCACCAGTGAAGGAGTTTTAAATTACCCTATTATTCTATGACTTCTAACCAAGGAGCAGTGTTTTGCAAGAAGTGAAATATGTCCAAGTGAGGACAAGATTTGTTACATTTTACTTGACTTTCAAAAGATATCTGTTTCAAAATTTTTCTCCCTTACCATAAAATCCTCCACTCAGTGTTCTCCTTAAGTTTCTAAGAGAAAAGTCTCTGGCTTTAACAGACTGACCCAGGCCTTTAGCTGAAAGACTCTTATAGGCCTCTGCCACTTCAGACTTGTATAGAAACTTGTTATTATATTACATTTTCTGTATTGTGTTCATTTCTACACTTTGAATAACTCACATGAATGCATGGGAGTGGAAAAGTCGAAGCTTGCTGTACTCCTGCCTCTGTTATACTGAACAGGCTGCCCAGGGAGGTTGTGGAGTCTCCTCTGGAGATATTGAAGACCTGACTTGATGCCTACTTGCACAACCTGGTCTAAGGAGCCTGCTTCAATATGGAGGTTGGACTAGATGATCTCTAGATGTCCCTTCCAACCCCTACAGTTCTGTGGTTCATAACTGCTGAAATGAATTTAAAATAGTTTTTAAATATAATTTTGTGAACTGAGATAAGCAGCAGTTCATGCATGCCACAGTGAGTAAAGAAGAATGCAGAGTCAGTATTTCTGGGCAAACAAAGAATTGAAATAGCTAATGGATATTCCATCACCCATTTTGCCCTTAAATAACCTAGTTGCAGTCAAATAGAGAAACAGGACCCAAATGTATCACACCCTTTCCACTGTATTGCGGCCAAGTTGGCTTGAGTCAGTGGTATTTTAAGATGACTTCCATATCATCAGAACACGCTAAGAATCACAAGAGATAGCACTTCAGGTCCTGAAACTTCATAGATCTGAGAAAACTATTTTTGAGAGTCACTAGTGGGTAATGAAAGAACAGCACTTCAGTTTGAACTGAGTCTTCTGTGCTCTTGTGATGGGATCAAGTATGGTATGCTTGGGAGGATCTTTTTCCAGGTTGAAGCAGGCTGAAGACTGCTTGATATGAGTGGCTGTGGTATGCCTTAGGGCATGCACTGGAAAGCCTTGAAGGCTAGCACATGTACAGTAAAAGTCTATGATGGAAGGTGAGCAAAAAAATGCTACAATATCTCTGAAGTTTTTGACCAAATTTTCCGATGTCAGGTGGTAAATATTTTTAACTTCTTCCATTAAATTTTCTATTTGTTTTGCAACTTGTTTGCATTCATCAGAACCACATATAAGTGTAATGGTACTAATAATATGACAAACTGATGAGAAGAGGAGCTTAAAATCTCACTAGGGAACCTGATTGGAATTGCTTTAATATTAACCAACTAAAATTTAGATGTCTGACTTTAGCAAGCTATTTTGGAGAGGACAGGAAGTTGATACCTTTTCCTTAGTTCATATGGCTAATTTTCACCTGTTTAATGTTATTTGAAACAAATATTTGTAGATAATGTTTAACAAGAAAAGAATGGCTATGAAAATTAGTTTAGATCTCTAGAGAGGAGATATTAAAAGCTGAGACAAGCTAAAGAACTGAAACAACTGAAATATCTTCATAGTTTTCTCTTTTAAACTGGAGTTAGTACTCTATGCAGCTCTCTTCCTTCCCTTCATACAGGTCATGTTCACTCTAGGGGATCCTCGTAAGCAGTAGGAGTGAAGCAAATTGCTGAACCTAGTCCAAGTGGAAAGTTCGCATGCTACTTGTGTATTGTGTGATTAGGTGATACACAGCAGGTTTTCATTGCCAGAGGAAACTACATTATCTTTCACGAATACAGAAACTTTACTCCATATAAAAAAAGATCTCCTAGTATCTTCCGTGCATGCAAAAGGGCAAAATTCTTATCTATCTGGTGGCACATTGCACCTTTCCTTCTGCATATGATTCAACTTCCTCATTGTCCATCTTAGTTCACAGTTTATATAAGAGGAGTGTGCTGAATCAGAAAGAGGTTTTTTGTGGATAGGAGACACTTGTAGTATCTGTGGGTGAGCCTGAGAGGATGACTGGTTGGTGGCACCAGGATTTTGAACTACTGTAAACAAACTGTTGCTTTTACTTGCCATAGAGAGGAGGTAAGCATAAATTCACACACCTCTACTTCCAAATAGGAAGAGTATCTGAAAGATGTTGGAAAGATATGCTTTGAATGCTAAGAATATTAACTTCATCTTGCACCCTAAGGATCAGCCCTTTATTTAACAAATGCAAGGTTTTCAATTTTTCTTTTTTCTTGTTTCTGTTCAGAGAGTGTAAAAGTAATGATAAATGTTTCTAGGAGTATTCTAATAATTTGAATGTTAAGGTTAGTCAGATGAAGGAAACCCAGCATGTGGCTTTTCTGTAGCGTGGAAGCATTCCATACAAAGTCACGCCTTACACCAGAGAATTCCCACAGGAATGTGAGAACATTCATGTGGATGTACTTCAGTATTCAAATTATGTGAACCATAGAAGTATGTCATCCCCTCTGATAGATAGGATCTTAACTTAAAAACAAACAGAATCCCCCCCAAAAAAAACAAACAAACAAACAAAACCCAACAGAATAGGTCGAGTATTTAGTTATCTCACAACATACAGAAAGACTGTCTCTCCTCATTCACTCCTATGTTTAGAAAGCACACCAAAGAAAGTGATTTCCAGAAGTCCATACTACGGATTGCCTAAAAAAGGCAGGAATCACACTAATCTTAGAATTTTCTTAGCAGTGGTGTATTTATGTCAAGAAATTGGGGTGGAGCTCATATGGGGTGCTTTCTGTGTCTTTCTATGTCTTCATCAAGTGTATGAGTGTCATTTTTTTACAGCTTCTTTGTAGAAGCAATTTGCCTGTTGTCATACCACTGGAGATTCTGATGAAGTATGTAATTGTTTTTTCTTTCCCTGTCATTACAGTTGTTGCTTTGTGTGTCTGCTTTCTCCATAATGTCTGAACTTTGGTCTGAAGCCAGAAACAGAAGTACCATTAAGTACTTTTTTTTTGTAAATCATCTTAAGAAATGGAGAAATAAGATATTTGAAAGTGAGAAACTCCCTCTGTTTCAAATCCCTTTGGCTGGTTTCTGTCATTGAATCTGGCAGGCCTGGTTTTACCAGCAAGCACAGCTTCCCAAAAGAGGATTTGCTTCCATGGCTCTTTGCCCAGGTGGAGACCAGCCAAAAGCGGTGTCTCCAGGAGGCTGTCTTGGGACCAGTACTCTTTAACAACTTTATCAGTGATATAGATGATGGGATTGAGTGCCCCTCAGAAAGTTTGCTGAAAACATCAAGTTGAATAATGAAGTTGATACAACAGAAGGAAGGGATGCCATCCAAAAGAACCAGTGCGGGCTCTAAAAGTGGGCCCATGAGAACCTAGTGAGGTTCAACAAAGTCAAGTGCAAGATGTTGTATTTGGGTTGAGGTAATTCCAGATATGTGTACAGGCTGGTAGAAGAACTCCTTGAGAGCATCCTTGTGAACAGGGTCTTAAGTGTCCTGATATGAGAACCTGGACATGAGCTAGTAGTGTGTGCTTGCAGCCCGTAAATCCAATTATATCCTGGGCTGGTGGCCAGCAGGGAGAGGAAAGTGATTGTTTCTATCTGCTCTGTGCTTGTGAGGCCCCATCTGGAGTACTGCATCCAGGCTTTGGGCTCCCAGCCCAAGAAAAATGTATATCTTTTGGAGTGGATCCAGAGGAGGCTATGAAAGAGATAAGAAGGCTGGAGCACATCACCTGTTAAGAAAGGCTGAGGGAGTTGGGCTTATTCTGGCTGGAGAACAGAAGGCTCCAGGAACAAAATAAAATAATATGAAACAAAATTAATACCACAAAACACAGCAGCAGACGTTCTCACCTCTTTTGAATGGTGCATACTGGTCCCAGTGTATTTCAAAGGAAGAAAATGGTCATGGTGGAGAATATATACATGGGCAGATGTGAATAATTAGAATTCCTTCCTTTTAGAAGAGACAAATAAGTACAGAATAAGGTAGTGCAGCTTGGGAAAAAAGCAAGAGGGAAAGAATTCCTAACATGAGCATCTTAAGGACAGTATCATATGAAGATACTTCCAATGGAAATAATGACATAATAATCACAGAACTGTAGAGGTTGGAAGGAATCTCTAGATAATGATTTTCAAACCCCTGCTAAAGCAGGGTCCCTACAGCAGGTCATGTAGGAATTCTATTCTATGAATCTATGAATCTATGAATCTATGTAGGAAGGCTTCCAGGTGAATCTCAATTATCTCCACAACCCCTGTGGGCATGCTGTTGCAGTTTTGTCACTCTGACAGAAAAAAAGTCTTCCTTGAGTTGTTATGAAACTTCCTATGTTCTAATTTCTGCCCATAAAAATAGTCCATGTGAACCATAGCATGAAGGACTAATTCTTTCCACAGTTAAACTTCAGTCTTTAAATATATAAAGTGAACTGTGGTTTTACAGTGTTTTTCAAGGATGTGAAACTGGAGTTAGTCAAGGTCAACATTTCCTGTCGGTGAGTCTACTACAAAGACTGACCTTCACGTTACTTTCTAAGAACTAGGGGTCACTGTCACTATTGCTTTCTCTATCAGGAGGAAAAAATCAGGTTCATTAATCCATCTTGGACTGATTTAGCAGAAGTGGATTAAAAGAAGGGAACTTCTTCCACAACAGTTCAACTTTCAAATAGGGCAATATCAAAAATGGAACAACAAACAGGAAGTTAAAACATGTAACGAATATGAATATGTGAATCAGAAACTATTCAGTGCTATATTCTGAAAGTCTGAACCTAGAAGTCTATTTTCAGGGGTATTTTCTCTCCTGTAATCAAGAAAACCACTTATTGCTTCCTCTTGATGCTGCCAGGACCTTTTAAGAAAATCTATTTATTTAATTCACAGCGGGTGAAGAGGTTTTTTTAAAAATATATATTTCTGCAAAAATTTGCCCAACCAATAACTTTTAGAATATGCTATGCTGGGATAACACTTGGTAAGATAGCAAAATAAATCTAACAGATTTTTAGATCCATTAACAGAAAGGAACTTGTGATAATGAGTTTTTTGAGCTTGCAGTTTAAGAGGAAGAACATCAGCATTTTGTGAGGAAATGTTGTAATCCAACTTGTGAAAAAAATCAGTTTAAAAAATCTTCTGACATTTCTTGATTTTTTTTTTACTTGAAAATATACTATCATGATGATTAAACTGCAAAGGGTTTCATACTCTATTTTGGCACAATAACTTCAATAGTAAGGCTTAATACAGCAGGGCATGCTATATAGCAAAGGGTATTTGCAAATATTCAGTATCTTAAAGAAACTGTTAAGGAAGTTAGTCATAACTTGCTAATATGAGCGCTTTCAAAGCAAATGGGTATTTAGGAGAGAACTGACCAGGAACCAAATAAGTAAATTACCCTTTTGTCTCCTTGACCTTTGACTCACTTGGATCAAAATTTGGCAAAGATTGCAGCTGCTAAGTATATTAGCATGGGATGTAGGTAGTGGCATTTAGTCAGACTGTAAAAATAGACGTTCCCCTCCCCAAGCACCAATACAACTTAATTTTTTCTTCTGGCAGAATGATAAACAGGGAACTGACATCTCTTGGAATATATAAGCGCCCCCTCAGAGCTCTGGCCGTTTGTGCTTGGTGGGGAGTTTTGCTACTTGTCTTGTAACTCGATGCAAGTTGTGTGTTAAGTGCCTGTACATTCAGCTGAAAATCAATTGCCCTTATCTAAGGTGAGTCATATGTTATAACATTTAAAATCAGAAGGTTTTCCTCAGAAATACTTTTAAATTCACTTGGAAAAATCTTGAAAGTACTTATTTGTAATATAAAATAGAATGTTAGGATTTTGCAAATCTGTAAGGATGAATAAAAGTGTACATGTATTAGTGAGACTCTTTATAATGTTGACAGTGGGATTTTGTGTTTAGTGTTGCTTGTTTTCCCAATTTCATTCTGTCATTTGATATTTAATATTATTGAAATTGCAGTTCCGAAAGTCAGGTGGATATTTAGAAAATGCATCTAAAAAGGCAGTAATAAGTAACATTTGCTGTAGCAATACTGTAAATATTTTAATTATTACTTTTGACAATAAAAAATTCAAAACTATAATTTCAAAGTACATTGAATTTTAAAGGGACAAAAAAAAAAAAAAAAGGCAGTAATAATCTCTTTCCTGAAAGTGTATCTCTTGAATATTTCATGATTTTTTAATATCACCTTCTAACTTCAAACAGAATAAGTGGAATTATGTTCTAAAAAAACAGTCTGTGGGCTAAAATCCTCATAAGTATTTTCAGAATTTCTTCTTGTTTTCATTATGAATGCTTCACTCTTTACTTACTGTTACCTGGGACAGCAAATCATGTCCATGCCAAAAAAATGTTTTAAAAGGACTACTGGGTCTGGAGAAATCATTAAGGAAGTGCAGACAATATTTTTCAACTTTTGTAAGGGCTTACTTTGAATTGATATGTACAAACATATAAGTGAAATACCCAAGAAATATTCTTATTGGAAATTACTACTTCAATATTTACATTTTATGTTTATGTTCAGTTGCGATGGAAATATGTTACTTAGTTTTGTGCAAATAAGTTGTGAGTGCTGTTCCTTGCAGTTGTGTAATGGAGAATTGGATTGCATAAATTGAGCTATGTCTAGACTATTGTTGTATTGTGTTTGGTGGGAGAAGGGTGAATAATTTTGGAATAGGCAGAAGCTATAAGCAGCCAGTTGTTTCTGTTTATTAATTGTGATGATGAGGGACACCTATTCTACCAATTGTAAAAAATCCACTGGAACAGTTTGTAGAAGCTTAGATAGCAACACATTTCAGTGGAATGTGTACTTCTGTTGAATCTGAAAAACTTCATTATATAAGCAAAGAAAAATGGTCTGACAATATCTAAAAGCCCCTTTCAAACACTTACAGAAAAAGTATTTTCTGTTTTTAATTTTAAAATATATAGTTACCAAATTCCTCATTAAAAAATAAATAAAAATACTAGGATGGATGAAAAACAGGTGAAATATGGATGTCCAAAGCAGATGAAAGGTGTAGTCCGGGCTCAGGTGTAGATAGACATGATGTTACTGTTGTGACAACAAAGTGCAGGGCACGAGGACACAGCATTAACCTGCTGACCATGTACATGGTGTCAGTACATGATGTGTGTGTCCTTTGTCTTTCTCCCATTAAAAAGGGCATCATAACTCCATTTGGGATTTACAAAAATAGAACATGGCTCATCCTACAACTGCTTTACTATTTAGAAATCCAAGAAGCTTTTTAGTCCTTTAATTGTGAGTAAACTGGGTCTTCAGGTTGAGTTGTTTCATTACATCCTCCTGTTTTGCTTTGCTCTCCTTGGCCATGACTGTGTAATTATCTCTACAACTAATACCTGCTTTATAAGTGATTTAAAGATGATCCCAACAAGCTGACAAACAGATGCTGGTAAGAATAAGGACTATGGCTATGACATCTAAAATAGAAAAGAGCTGACTTACTACTATCTGGAAACAGATAATATATATATCTGGAGACACTGTGTTGAGGAACGTGGTTTAGTGAGAAAGATTGGTGATAGGAGGATGGTTGGACTTAATGATCTTCTAGGACTATTCCAACCATGGTGATTCTATGATTCTATCTGGAGGTCAAAGGTCAATAAGAAACTTAGAATTGTGGGTGAAACTAATTCCTGAGCAAGTATATATTAAAAATTATGCAGCTGTTTCCATAAGCATTAATAAATACGTTAAAATATTAGTAGGAGCTTATATTTTAACATTTCTCAGCACTGATATTGTTGTGATTTTGCTTCTCACATCTTCAGATGGTGGACAGATTTCAAGATACTCAACCTCATATGCCAGCAAATGTTGTTTTCCAATGAATAATTGCAAACCTCTTTTTTTTTTTTTTTCTTTTCTGATACTCAGTGAAATGTAAGGTGTTACACACTCAACGATCTAGGTGTTTGTTAAGAAGTCTCCCTTACCCTAAGGAACTGAGACTAATGAAATCAGCTGATGGGGTGGATGGCTGAGAGTAAGAACTCAACTCCTACAAGGAAAACCCAGTCATGCTTTGCCCATGAAGTGTCTGATACTCTGGGAGAAATTTTTCAAAGAGAGAGTGGTGAGGTACCTGAACAGGCTGCCTGGAGAGGTTATGGATGCCCCATCCCTGGAGATGCTCAAGTTCAGTTTGGATGGGGCCTTGGGTAGCCTGATCTAGTGCTTGATCTAGCAGTTGGCAACCCTGCCCACAGCAGGAGGTTGGAACTGGATGATCTTTGAGGTCCCTTCCAATCCAAGCCATTCACTGATTCTATCCCTTCAGCAGTAGACTGTGACTGACAGCAGTAAAAGAAGACAGACTTTTTGTAGTAGATGCCTTTCATTAGAGACTGCCATTCCTACTAAGGTGTGTTGCAAGCCCAACCTGGGCGACTTACACAAGCGGTGAAAACTCCTGATTTTGCCTGAAGTGGTAGCCACAGGCATTGCAGGCTGTGATCGAGGCTGAAGGCTGTAACCTCCTGCTTTGGCACAGGGAGATTTCTGAGAAAGTGTTTTTCTAAGGAAGAATATCAGCTAAATACTGTTATGACAGTTTTCCCTAATACCACAGAACCATAAAAATACAAAATGAGAAAAAAAAAAAAGGTACATGAAACAACATAATGGTCTTTAAGAAAAGAAGAGGAAAAAACCAAGTGTTGTCTGTGACTAGTACACCAAATGTGTATAAAACTTTTTTTGTTTCTTTGCACTGTTATCCACTATCTGACTGTTTTTCACTTGTTATCTTCCTACCTGCTTCACCTCATGTACTTTGTATTTTTGACCTTTGGAATATATTTTTTGTTCACTTTCTCCGTATAATATCAGCTTCTCTCACGAAGATCAGTGAGCCTGTTGGAACCAAGAAGTGTGAAAAAAAAGCTTGGAGGATTGCAGCAAGGGTATTTTTACATTTCCTGTCTGCACCCTGTCAAAGGAGAGGAATGATCTGTAACAGAAACTGTGGGCTCCTCACTGGGGCTGTCATTGGTGCTGTGCTGGCCATCTTTGGAGGAGCTCTGATACCAATTGGAGATATACTCATAAGTAAAGCAATAAAAAAGGTACAAACTATTTTTTTTTCCAATCCTGTTGTTTTCTGATTCCTGAATAATCATTATTTCCAAATCTTGTGTTCTGTTTGTTTGTTAAAAACCTTGTGAAATATACACAATTCAAACTTCCCTGGGATTAGACAGTTGCTGCAGCACTTGCTTAAATATTTTAATTACATTACCATGTTTGCTTGCTCTTTCATTATTTGTGTGAGAAGGTAAAATATTTTTTCGATATGAATTTTAATTAATGTAATTTTAAGTCTATTTTATTTTACTGCAATTACAATTGTTACTGGTTTCTTCTTTTACCACTATAATTATCCAACTGTTTTTCTGCATTTTTTTGTTAATTGTGACTCACTCCATGCACTAATGGATGCACTTCATGCAACTGTGCACTCCTTACTGCACATAACCTACACAAATTTCAAGTACAGAATCTAGTCTTACTCTTGAGTTCAGAGTATGTTCTGTGACTACATAATTGAAACATGCTTTGCTCCATGAGACTACAGAATCTCACCACGCACTCTATTTCAATTATTCTTCACAATCCTTGAATCAAGGAAGAGTGTTGTAGACCTGGCAGAAACATTTCCCTCTCTCCTTCTCAATCTCTTTTCACTTGATTTTCTTTATAACTTGGTTTTGACTTTAATTAAAAATAAGAAGTTTGTTAAATCTTCAGTGAAAGTGAGTTTATAACTGAGAGTCTAAACCATGCTGAAAGGAAAAGACTATGGAAGCCATGGAAACCAGTTAAAATTGGTCCATCAGGCTATCCAACAGATAGAAATCACGTTTTGGCTGATGGTTAGTCTTCCTAATCATCTGTTGTGAAGCTGAAGATGCCAGAATCCTTGGAGAGAGCTATTTAACTTCTCCAGACCCTTCTGGTAGATTGGCCATAATTTGTTCATCAGCAGTATAAGTCAAACAGAGAAGTGGATACATGGTCAGGAAATGTTTACTGTCTATTGAAGCTTTGCCTAGATTCCACCATCACTTTGTAAAAAAAAAATAATAAAAAAAATAAAGTCTTCTGCATTCAATTCAATTCTTAGCATCCACTGTATACTTTCATAATCTTCTCAGATTCATAGAAAAAATGTATATTAAATGGAAAAGAGGAGTGTCTGTACACAAAGTTTCACACACCTTCTAGTACTTTACAAAAATATTGAGACCTTGTTGCAAATAATTTAAATTGATTGGATTACTGAAGAAATTGATAGTTTTCTTGTAAGCATGTTATTTTTAAATGTATATCTATCTTCTTACACTAAAAATTTACTTTCAATTAATCCAGAATGTTGCCTTGTGCCATTCAGTATTTTCAAAGCAAATTACACACTGCAAATGTTTTGTGTTCATCTGTTTACTTGTAGTAATGAACCAGTTATACAGTGTACTTTGCAAATTTCTACACATTAAATTATACCTGCACAAGTTCTGTAGTAGTAAAGTTTTAGATGGAGTAATTTTTCCTCTTCCTCTTTATAGTTTTCTGCATTGTGATCATGTTTCAGATGATTGTAACTATTTCAAGGAAACTTGTTTGAAGTATGTAAAAATGAAACTTACTGTCCATTATTCATCTGAATAATACAAGAGTAAATTGTAGAGACTTTGTTTATTTAAGTAATAGGGTATGTTTTTGTTTTTTAACCACAAATCAAACTGGATTATTTTTTCTCCATTTACTGTGCTGATTATTCAGTAAGACAATGAGACTGTAAGACAATTGTTTTTTCTGAGAAGATATGCCAAGGTCTATACAGCTAAAATACAGAATCAGTTCAGAAGATGTACAGGAGGGTCTTGAATCTACCTAGTTTTTATTTACTTGTGTAAATGAAATTGCTAACTAGAAAAAGAAATATATTTTTTATTTGATGCTATTATACTTAAGACATAGATTTGTGGGTTTTTTTACTATATTTTGTTTTTTCTAAACCTTTTTGCTTTTAAAGAAATTTTCATAGAAACAGTCTGGTTTTAGTGACAATATCATTGGAATTTGGCATTAGAGACTATAGAATAGAAACAAAGTACAAACAAAAAAAAAAAGAAATTTTTTTTCTGAGACGATCTGTAAGTGAGCATATTTCCATTTAATCTGATATGAGGAATAAGAATGGCACCACCGCCAGTAGCATTGTGAGTGAGATTAACTAAACAAGATCAATGTTAAACTATTTCAGCTCTGATACTATACAGCGAAAGGCACCTTTTTTTTAAAGGCATCTTTGATTCCAGAACAAAAGGATAAACGTCTTTTTCCCAAATTGCATCTATCCATAGGGAAAAGATACCATTCCTTGAAGACATTAGAGGTTTAGAAAACTGATCTTGTCACAGTAAGAAGTGAAGCATGAACTTTGCAGAACTCTTTAAAGTATTTTGCTTGAGGCTATCAGAATATACTTTTTTATCTGACTCAATACATTCCTATTGCTCATTGTCATCTAACATTAAAAAATAAAAGAACAAAAGGAGAGGTCAATTCAAAACAACCAGTCAGAAAATTTACATCTGATAATGTTGATAGGAGGTACATTGACCCAGCTCAGATATATTATTTGCCTTTCTACCCCTAGACCCAATAGTATTAACTTAGACAAAATAGTTTATTTTTTTCAGCCATTGTAAAGTTCCAGCCATTTTCAAGCCATTGTTAGATGGTCCATTTTTCCACTGTTTCTCTAAGAGCTTTTACTGCCTACTTGACTGCAAACTCTAGAGATTAAGAGAAGCTATGTAATACTACTTAATATATTAAATTCCTTCTGAGTAGATAATACAGAATATTTTGTCATAATATATCAGTGCTGTAGAATTTCAGGTTAGCCTTTGCTATTTTTGAAGGAAAGTTATCAGTTTTTAGCTATTACTGTGCTTAGTCGTCTGTCTTTCTACATCTATTTCTATATATGTTATATATGATTGGCAAGATCGTTGCCTCTCAGGTACCAGAGGTATAGAAAACACTTCTAATAGATTTTTTTTATTTTTATTTTTTCTCTGAGAGACATATGCAACTTGTCTATCTAAACTAATGAAAATAAAGCAACAGCTGGCTCCAATAATACAAGTGATAATATCATGTGTATTTCAACAGAGGTAAAATTGATTGGCTTTCATAATTGTTTATGACCAAGAACTGAAAAAGGACTTTGTTTTGATTCAACAAAACCTGAATAGGAAGTCTAATACATTGGAGAACTATCATGACATAAAAAAGCAATTAATGCCTATTCCTGCTTTCAGCTAAAAAATGGCAGATTATTTATTTCCGTAGAATTTAGCTACTTCAGTTTCACAGAGCCATGTTGTTTTCTCCAGCTTGCATCTGGAGCCCAGCATATTTAACATACAGAGATAAACTAGTAGCAATTTTCTTGCAGTCTAATGTATATGCAACATCTTTCTGTCCCCACAGAGTGGTGGCAGTTTTTGGCTTGATTGTGTATAATTTTCTGAATTTTGTGTAAAACAATAAAATACAGAAGGCTTCTTTTGTTGACTGCCTCAACCTTCAGTTTATGTATTATTAGTTGCCCATCACCAGTGGAAAAAATATCAGAAATAAAAGGGGTTAAAGTTCCCACTGATTTCACTCTTGCACATTTAGGTCATGAGATGAACTTGTCTGTGTAGCAATTGCATAATGTATAGTTACTTTTAGTAATGATAGTTAAATATTGCATAAGGTATTAGAGATAAATACATCAGCTCCTAGTATCTATCTCTATCCACGGAAAGCAGGGTGGAACTCAATGATCTTTAAGGTCCCGTCCAACCTGAACTATTCTATGATTCTATGACTAGTGAACTGAGACGTTTCATATTAACAGTTGCGAATTGTTTGCTTCCCTTTCATTACTCTACCTTTCATAAAATCACAGTGGACTAAAAACATGGCAGAATTACTAGGTAAATATATATGAGGCCAGCTACAGAGAAGGGCAGTATTTAGGAGTGGCCTTGTAAGTGTGATCAGCCAAAGCCCAAAGACTTGCTGATGTGGGAACATTAGTTCTATTAAATGAGAACTTGAATAAAGACAGAATTCTAGATTTTCTTCCACTTTGACCCACGATTTTCACTCTTAAAATAAGTGTCAGCAAAACATATACACCTTCTTGGGCAAAAAAGTATTACAATAATGGCCAAATGCCAACAAAAAGAATAGTCTTACTCCCTTCCTCCTCCTCCCTCTTTTGTCCTTCTGCTTCCCATGTTTAAAACTTGGTTCTCATTTAATCCTCACCTCTTCCCACACAGCTGAGTTGAGCAGCTCACTGGCAGAAAAGTAACCTAAAAAAATAGAAAAAGGAATAGTCTTCCTTCAGAAAGTTGAAATAGCTCCTGAAGGAATGAGAATTGGCCCAAAGGAAAGGGAAGGCAGATGGGCCAGGTCCAGGAGTTAGTGGTAGCTTTTCCCTTTAACTGCAAAGCTGTCAGATCAGGTTGTCTGTCCCCTTAAAGCATTTCCCATGGTGATAGCAGGGCCATTCTGTAGATTGATTGCAAATCCATAAGGGAGCACATTCCAGCCTGACTCCCTTTCATACAATATCCAAGGTCATTTTTCTCTGTTACCATTTCCCAAGCACGTAAAATAGACATGACTATTCCTGCATGAAAAGTAAGGGAGAGTCACCCCACCTTTCTAGGTGGACAGCAAATTAGCTCTTGATTGATAAGAAAGTACATAGTACAGTAAAATACAGTAAGGAACAGGCATTAAAATGTTTGTCTCAGAATCTACAATCTCAGCTGATAAAGAGAGTATTCCTGGTTGCGCTAAAAAACTGGTATAAAGTCCTGCATGCTTTCAGATTTTCTGGGAATGGTGGAGGTAGGATGAGAGACAAAGATCCATTCTTTTGAAGAAACAAGATCACTTAAAGGGTGAAAGATGTAAGGTAACATATTCTTTACGTTCTTTGAATTCAATCCAAGGTCATGAGATACGATCATTGCAGAATAAATTTATTCTAACGTGCCCCAAGTGTCTAAAGCTGGGGTCAGATAGGATGCTACTTCTGTGCCTCTCAAGGATGGAAGGGGAGGTCTCACATCTCTGAGCAAGATCTGCAGTGGTGGGGGAGTCAGTGTGTCATTCTGTACAGCTGTAATACTTAGCAAAGGGTTATAAAAGGAAGAAGGGATGGGTGTAGGGGAACCTTAAAGGTTTTAAAAAGCCAGTAACATTGCTTCCAAATTTTGTCGCAAGGTTGCAACTCCTCTATTCATTTTTTTTTTTTTTCCTGTTACATGCTGTAGATTTACAGAGAATTTAGTTTGTATTCTTGATCATGTAGCTGCCAGAGATCCTTAACCAGAAGCAGGAGGTCAAGTTCTTGCCTGTGCTCCCATCCAAATATACTGCTGAGTACAATACAAAGGCAGACCCTGAGGAGGGTGAGGTGTACATGCATAGACTAGACTAGACTAGACCTGACTAGAGTAGAACAATTTAGGTTGGACAAGATTTTAAAGATAATCAAGTCCAACCATCTACCTGACTCTACAATCCCTCTGCAAAACCATGTCCACATGTTTTTTAAATATCTTCAGGGCTGGTGACTCCACATCCCTCAGGAGTCCATTCTAATGCCTGACCACACTTCCTGTGAATAAATTTTTCCTGATATCCGTTCTAAACCTCCTCTTCTGTGACTTGAGGTCACTTCCTTGTGTTCTCACTTGTTACCTGGGAAGGGAGAATTAACAGTGCAATCTCCTGTCAAGGAGATGTAGAGAGCAATGAGGCCCTCTCAGCCTCCCTTTCTCTAAATTAAACAGCCTAATTTCTCTCAGCTGATCCTCATATGTCTTGATTTTCTAGTCTCACCAACAGCTTCATTGCTCTTCTCTGCATACATTCAAATAACTCAATATCTTTCTTGTAGTTAGCGGCCAAAAACTGAACCAGGACTCGAGGTGTGATCTGACCAGAGCTGTGTACAGAGGGACAAACTAGTTCTGCTGGGCACACTAATTCTGATGCAAGTCAGGACACCATTGGCCTTCTTGGCCACCTGGGTGCACTGCTGGATCATGTTCAGCTGTCTGTTGACCAGCACTCCCATGTTCTTTTCTGCTGGTCAGCTTTTCAGCAACCCTTCCTCAGGCCTATATCATGGAATTGTTATGAGTCACATGCTCTGCCCAGCACTTACCCTTGTTGAATGCCATACGACTGAATGCAGCCCATCAATCCAGCCTACCAAATCCCTCTTGCAGAGATTTCCTACCTCCAAGCAGATCAGCACTCCCACCCAGCTTGGTGTCATCTTGGTGCAATCTTACTGAGGGTGTACTCAATCCCCTAATTAAGGTAATTGATAAAAATATTAAACAGGATTGACCCCAATACTGAGCCCTAGGGAACAGCGCTTGTGAGCATCTACCAGTGAGATTTAACTCTGTTCACAATGAACCTTTGGGCCTGGCCACCCAGCCAATTCTTCAGTGAGTGAGCAGTACATCCATCCAAGCCTTGAACAGACAGTTCCAGAAGGCTGTGGAAAACAATTACAAATGTCTTGCTAAACTCCAAGTAAACAACATTCACAGCCTTTTCTTCATCCACTAAATGGGGCATCTTATCACAGAAGGAGATCAGGTTAGTCAAGAAGGTCTGCCTTTCATAAACCCATGTTGACTGGGTGTGATCACTCAGGTGTCCTGTATGTACTGTGTGGTAGCACACAAAATAATCTGCACCATGACCTTCCCTGGCACCAAGGTCAGGCTGACAGGCCTATAATTCCCTGAATTTTTCTTCCTGCTCTTCTTTTAGATGAATATCATATTCAACAACCTCAAGTCTTTAAGTTGACCTGCTTCTACCAGATCCTTTGAATAATTATCTATGAAACCTGAAAAGCCAATTTCCAAACCATGTTAAATCTCTCTTCACTGAGGGAATGGCCTTCCCCACTCAGGATCACAGCTGGAACAGTACTTAGCCTCCTAAGATTTGCAAAACAAGGTTGAAAAGGATTATAGCTATCAGGTCTGAGTGCAAGCCCCCAAGCTGATAACACATTTGCTGTGGAAATGTTTCCTTCCCCTATCACAGAAATGCACATGAATTATACCGGAAATTTGGACAGCAAGCTCAATGCTTTATATTATAAGGAAGGCATTGCAGCTCCACTACAAAAACAGCCTTTCCTCAGGCAAAACTATGTCTGTGTTGGGAGTCCTCCAAGTTGTCACATTCATTTGTGAAACAGTGGTTCTTAATTGGTAGTATTTTTTTTTAATGTTATTTGCTAAAAAAACCTCTAGAATCAGAAAATAAAGATAGAAAGAAAATCTAGCAAATTGTAATTTAAAGTGTCTTTTCTTGCTGCATAACTTTCTAGAAGATTCCAGAAAGTCTTTTCCTTTCTGTAGGTTTGTGAACTGTGGAACTTAAATAAATAATATTTCACAGCTGAGCTAGAAGGCACGCTATAGGTTGGAGATAGGCTGCTTAGAGTTTTATTCCTTTTGCAAAAAAAAATTTTTACAACCAATGGATTTACAACAATCCATTATTTCAGGTCTTTATGAAAATTACATAGAAAGAAGTCTTCAGCAGATGAGACGAGGAGTGGTCACACTCCTGTCAATATGAGAAACATATGAAGTCAAGAAAACTGGCAAAGTAACTTGATTACCAATGAGTTATATCAAGCAGGTATTCCCCTTATTTACAGCACTGGGTGCATGGAGACCACTCACCAAACATGCACACTGAAGAGAGAAACGGCTACATATTTAAAGGCATAGCACATACATATTCGTTACATTTCAAGGACATGTACAGAAATTCTGAGAAATGATTGACATTTCTGGTGGTTGTGGGTTTAAAGCTAATATTCATTTTCACTGTAAATTTCCAACCTTTAAGGGGGGGTAGCCTGAACTGATTCCCACTGATGTTACGTTGAGGTGAGGCATCTGTTTTGTCATTTTATCTTCAAAAACAGGACATCTACTCTACTTTCTTATCTTCACTTGGCAACAAGTTTTGCAGCCTCTGCATTTTGTTCTTGAGCTTGCATTTATGCAAACCCCCTATCCTTCAGCATATATCTGCTCAAGTTGTTCTCAAGTACTCTCATGATTGACATACCTTCGAACTCTTATTTTTACTTTTCAGCCCCAAGTACTCAATATGCATTTATCATAGAATGCCTGAGTGCCACACACAAAAAGCTGCTGGTCACTCTATAGCAATTCCCAGTGTCCTGTCTGTTCCTTCTATTCCTATTTTGTCCTCATCTTCTGAACCTGGGAAACCTCCCTAATGAAACAGAGAGATTTCATAGACATCCTCGGCAGTCTCGGTCACAAGAATTTTCTGACAAAAAATAGTCCTACATGAGCATTATTCACTTTCCCTGACTGTAAAATGATTTAGTGCATAAGTCAGTGCTGTGGTCAGAGACAGTGCTCATCTTCACTTGTGGGATACTGGTAAATGTATGAAAGGTAGTTTATGGACTTTAAAAACGTCTGGATAAGATTCAGATATACAAAGATTTTTTTTTCCTTACAAGTCATCAGAGGATTTGGAGAGTGAAAACTAAGGCAATGTGCCACCACAGCAGTAGGGAAGCTTTCTATAGCTTACAGTAGTAATTATATCTATGTTGTGCCCACTTATTTCAAAGGAACTTAGTTTTGTCATTCTGCCTTCACATGCTGGCTAAATGTGTGCGTGCTAGAAACCTTTTCTTGATGATAAAACAGCTTTTTCTGTTTCCTTGGGAACCCTCTATAGATATCTGGAAAGTAAACACTGCTTGTCCTATTTCTGTTGTTAATTTTAACTTTTTCTTTTTCCCTTTTAGGAAGCTGTCATTTCAAATGGTACAATTGCATATGATAATTGGCTTGTTCCCGGAAGCTCTGTTTACAGGCAGTTTTGGATCTTTAATGTGGAAAATCCATCAGAGGTTTTAGACTTTGGGGCACGTCCAAAACTTGAACAAAGAGGACCTTACACTTATAGGTAAACAGAGTCCCAAGATAAATGATATATTGTATCAGAATCTTTGTTAGTCAAAGTTTTGCTGAGTTAAAAATGATTTTGGAAAGCCCAGAATCCTATTTTAGTCAGACTTGTAAAAAAAATACCTAAATATCTGCAGCTACGCAGTGCACTCACAAGTACCCTTGGTACTGTGTTTCACATTTGGAAAATGAATATAAAGTACAAATTAAAGTATGAAGTTATTTGTGCTCGTGAAAAATGACTGCCAGTTAGCAAGGTGTTTACCATAAAAGCTAATAGGCGTTAAACTTTTGTTGTTTTTCAGTATTTGCCAACCTCTTAGAAAAGTATGCCAGGTGCCTTGAAAATAAGAGATTGTCTTATCAGCCATATATCACACATTTATTTTAATGAAATGTCTTGTTTTATTGCTCTTTTATGATTTTTGTTAATGCATAGATTTTTCTTTCCCAAATTTCCCCCTGAAAAGATGTATTTATTTGTTTGTTTGTTTTTAACACACTAGCTAAGACTGGAATGCAACAGTCCTTCCTCTTTCAGGAAAGCTCTTAATCAAGTTTTTCTTGAATTTAAGTCTGATGTTGACATAGGACCATTTGATGCTTCCTGAATCACTAAGCTCAGTTAGTGCCCAGTTGTTATGGGCACTCTTTTTATGATATTCTCTCCTACTATAATAGGTTATTTCATTCTTAATATCTTTCTTAATATTTTTGGGGGGCTGTATACAATATTTCCAAACATGGTTTTGGACTGCAGCATCTAAAAGTGAGGGGCTTTAATGCCTAAAAGGTTAATTTCTCATTGCAATATTTTGGATCATGCATTACCTGGAATACAATACCTGGCTCATATATTATACAGGAGATCGGTACACACTCGTCAGGAAACTAAGAAGCTAAGAAATACTGCAGAAGGAGAATTCTCACTAAATACACATGTTATGTTGGTTCATATCCTCTCAGAAGTAAGTCTGTGCTGAAAACAATGTTAGAAATAGTTTCCCCGGTGGCCAGTGTAATCCTCGGATGCATTAAAAAGATCATGGCCAGCAGATCAAGGGAGGTGATCCTCCCCCTCTACTCTGCCCTGGTGCAGCCTCACCTGGATCTGTGTCCAGTTCTGGGCTCCCCAGTACAAAAAAGACAGGGACCTCTTTGAAATAGTCCAGTGGAGGGCTACAAAGATGATAAAGGTCCTGGAACACCTCTCTTATGAGGAAAGGCTGAGAGACCTGGGTCTGTTCAGCCTCGAAAAAAGAAGACTCAGAGGGGATCTGACTCACATCTACAAAGGGCCAAGGCTGGACTCTTCTCTGCAGTGTCTGGCAATAAGACAAGGGGAGATGGCCACAAACTGAAGTATAGAAAATTCTGCACAAATGTGCATGGGAACTTCTTCACAGTGCAGTGACAGAGCACTGGCGCAGGCTGCACAGAGAGGTGGTGGAGTCTCCTTCTCTGGAGACGTTCAACACCCACTTGGATGCCTACCTGTGCAACCTGGGCTAGGGAGCTGCTTTGGCAGGAGGGTTGGACTCAATGATCTCTAGAGGTCCCTTCCAACCCCTACGATTCTGTGATTCTGTGAAATGATGGCTATTACTCTTCTCCTAGCTGCACTCAGGTTCACTGATGAAGTGAAAGATCCCACGATCAGAGATACTGAGTCTACTTGAATGTTTAGAACAGTGGACCTCTTTCTCAACCTCTCTTTGAATTTTTAATTACTGCAGAATAGAACAACTGAACAGCAGTTATCCCCAGGATTCTCCTCAGAAGTGGAAAACTTTGTTTTAAGTCTTTTGTTTGATGCTCAAAAACAAAACTCCCAACTACTACATATCTACTTTACACAGTGGGCCCTTAATTGAAGTGATATGCATTCAGACCACTCTTGAGAAGCAAAGATCCAGCTGCTTTTGTGGGAAAGCTCACTTGCACTGGTTACATCTGTACCATAGGTAAATGTACTCTGAAATTTCTGGTCCCCCCTCATGCAGGCTGGAAGATCTGATGGAGCATGAATTACTTCTTGAATTAAGCCAGTAGGAACTTTGTGGTCCCACAGTATAGACTAACTCATACTATGCTTGCTTGATCCCACCCCCACAGTGAGGTCAGCAAGAAGATGGAGACATGAAGAGTTCAGAAGAAGCCAGGAGTGCAACAGCTTGGAGATTTATGCCTCAGTGATCCACTAATAGAAAAATAGGCACTTACAGACACACAGAAGAAGGGCTTTTGTGTTTCTTAGTGGTGTTGAAAGTTTGTTTGCAGATCCTCATGTGGTTATGAAATGTTAACAAAGTTATTTCCATTACAGATTTAACAACCTATAATCTCTTTCATTGGAACACAAGCTTATCACATCAAATCTCAAGAGTGTTTATTAACTGAGTCATTATTATTCTGTGTCATTCCCTTCTAATAGCATGCAACAGTTAAAAATCTTAGAAGAAATGTGATGAAATGTGACTAACTCAGAACATGAAGATATGGAGTTGATTACTGAAACCAAAAATTAAAAAGAAGCTTTTGTGCAGATTTTAGTGCCAAGCAAAAAATGCATTAGGCATTAAGGAGATGTTTACAAGAAAAATACGTAGTACATGTTTACAAATATTCAAATGAACATTTGGAATAATTTTAGTGGTTATAAAACAGTGAACATTCATTTTCAAAGGTGTTCATCAACATTTCAAAAAATTTCAGTCAGGTCTGGTTATACATTGATGAAAAAATCATGTTTTAAAATACTCTGTTTTTATTTTGTATTTCAAGGGTGCGATATTTACCCAAAGAAAATATCACAGAAAACTCTAATGGCACAATATCTTATATGTTGCCTAATGCTGCTCGTTTTGAACCTGATATGTCTGTTGGGACAGAAAATGACACCATCACGTGCCTCAACCTCGCTGTTGTTGTAAGTCAAGAACCAATCAATAATATCCACATTTAGTTGTAGAGATATTGGAAGGAAAAGTGGAGAATTTAGTTTTAATAATGCACACTGTGAGGGCATATTGCTTTTACATTAAGATTTCCTTATACACTCTGGGTAATCTCAACTATAAAAGAAAATTGAATTGCTATTGCCAGTGAAAGCAAAATCACCAGCTTGGGCAGAATGCTAACAAAAAGCATCCTTCTATGTAAGTTTTGTGTGGGAAAGAATTATCAGCCCTGATTGTGTTGCTGGATTGTCTTCTAATGACACTGTGGTTTCTGCATGTGAGTTTTCAGGACCTGTGTGAGAGAGAGAGCGGGTGCTGGTGTTAGAATGAAGAGGTGATTGGTGTAAACAGGAAATAATGGCCAATTGTCTGTGTTCTAATCTAGACTAGCATCTCCCTTTCAGAGAGCTGCTTTTGTTTTGGTGAATCANCAGTTAAAAATCTTAGAAGAAATGTGATGAAATGTGACTAACTCAGAACATGAAGATATGGAGTTGATTACTGAAACCAAAAATTAAAAAGAAGCTTTTGTGCAGATTTTAGTGCCAAGCAAAAAATGCATTAGGCATTAAGGAGATGTTTACAAGAAAAATACGTAGTACATGTTTACAAATATTCAAATGAACATTTGGAATAATTTTAGTGGTTATAAAACAGTGAACATTCATTTTCAAAGGTGTTCATCAACATTTCAAAAAATTTCAGTCAGGTCTGGTTATACATTGATGAAAAAATCATGTTTTAAAATACTCTGTTTTTATTTTGTATTTCAAGGGTGCGATATTTACCCAAAGAAAATATCACAGAAAACTCTAATGGCACAATATCTTATATGTTGCCTAATGCTGCTCGTTTTGAACCTGATATGTCTGTTGGGACAGAAAATGACACCATCACGTGCCTCAACCTCGCTGTTGTTGTAAGTCAAGAACCAATCAATAATATCCACATTTAGTTGTAGAGATATTGGAAGGAAAAGTGGAGAATTTAGTTTTAATAATGCACACTGTGAGGGCATATTGCTTTTACATTAAGATTTCCTTATACACTCTGGGTAATCTCAACTATAAAAGAAAATTGAATTGCTATTGCCAGTGAAAGCAAAATCACCAGCTTGGGCAGAATGCTAACAAAAAGCATCCTTCTATGTAAGTTTTGTGTGGGAAAGAATTATCAGCCCTGATTGTGTTGCTGGATTGTCTTCTAATGACACTGTGGTTTCTGCATGTGAGTTTTCAGGACCTGTGTGAGAGAGAGAGCGGGTGCTGGTGTTAGAATGAAGAGGTGATTGGTGTAAACAGGAAATAATGGCCAATTGTCTGTGTTCTAATCTAGACTAGCATCTCCCTTTCAGAGAGCTGCTTTTGTTTTGGTGAATCAAAGTCCTTCATGTCATGGCATTCATTAGCACTGCTCATTCCTCACATTTTTAACCATGTAGCTGTATGGATCTAAACATAGGCTTCTGCCTGGGAGCCATCAGGGTATGTAAGGGCAGATTACTCAAGCTCCATTTTTGTGTTCAGAACCAAACTGGGATAAGTCTAAATTCCCGGAGACTCTGCCTATTTCATAAGGCTGCCCCAATGACTGTCTAGTAAAGACCACTTTCTATATCATAACCTTGTGGTCAGAATACTGACCGGGAAATCAAAGGAGATGTTTTTCATGCTTAACCATGAGAGGAATTGAATCCACATCTCCTTTATCTCATAATCTTTCCATATCCATGCTTGCTGCTTGCTCTGAGTTTGAATTCAGACAAGAATGAAAGATTAATGGGTTAAGGGAGATTTAAAAAATAGAAATGTAAGAGAGAGCAATTCTGTCTCTCTGAGTTCAACTTTCTGGCTGGCTGTGACTCTTCCATTGTCTTCTGAGTAGCACTGAACACAGAAAGAGTCCAGTAGAGCCTAGGCCGAGCTTGCTCTAAGAGAGATATTTTCCGTTACACAGATTCAGCCTGGAGAAGAGAAGGCTCCAGGACCTTACAGCGGCCTCTCAGTACTTGAAGGGGGGCTACAGGAAAGCTGGGGAGGGACTTTTTATTTGAACATGTAAATGGCAGGACAGGCAGAAATGGTTGTAAATTGGGAGAAGGTAGATTTAGACTAGATATTAGGAAGAAATTCTTTACTGTGAGAGTGGTGAGATGCTGAAGCAGGTTGCCCAATGAGGTTGTTAATTCCCCCTCCCTGGAAGCATTCAAGCCCAGGCTGGATGGGGCTTTCAGCAACTTGGACGAAAGGGAGGTGTCCCTGTTTACAGCATGAGGGTTGGAACTAGATGATCTCAAAGGTCCCTTCCAACCCAAATCTTTAGATTCTACAATTCTATGATTTACTTATCAAAATTGTCATTTCCTGCTTCATCATCCAAGCCAACTTAGATTGTTTGTTTGTTTTCCACAAGCTAACCAATGGCTTTAGGAACTTGACTTTGTATTGATGCTTCTGGAGAAGATTAAATTACTGCTGGTAAAATACCACATAATTCTTCATTGGAATAGAAAACCTTCATCTGTTATGTAGAATCAAAACTTTCAAGAAAGTACATGTTAGTTTCAGAAATGTATTCTTCCAGTGCAAAAATGTATGCTTTCTGAGTAAAAAAATAATGGTACTTCAGCAGTTGATTGTTTTTATGCAGGATATAGTCATACTATTGCTAGCAAAGTTTCATCACCATATTAAGTCTAAACCACAACCAACAGGTAACAATGCATGTGTGTTAGTAATTACGTACTTACAATGTGTGTGAGTCTGGTGTACGAGACATAAAGACATGACAGTTAACAAATGCAGATGTGGTACAGTCCATGTAATATGCACTGGGAATAGAAGTACAAAGTGTTTAAGGATGACCTAGTGAACTCATGTAAACAGTGAAGACAAATCATCTGATTTTATGTAAGTTATATCCAGCAACTGATTTGTTAATGAATGTCAGTTGTAAGTAAAAATTTAACTTACTGTGAGTTGTAACCACATTACTAACCAGCTTTGCCAGAAATCTCTTGGGGTTGATCTGTATTTTTTGTCCAATCGTTAATTTTATTGCTGTTGTAGGCTGCACCTGCCCTGTATACAAACAATTTCATCCTACTACTTTTAAATACCTGGATTAAATCTTCTAAATCAAATATGCTGCAGAACCGAACAGTGAAAGAAATACTATGGGGATATAAAGACCCCTTCTTAAGCAAGGTTCCCTTCCCCTTGGATCCAGTTCTGGGAGTCTTCTACCCGGTGAGTGAAGCCATAGAGGAGATAATTCAGTTACAATTCTGTGAATAAATCAAGGCTACTGCCGTGAGGAGGAAAAATCTGACAGTACTTCTGTTATTCCTTCTTGTGTCTGTTACAGTATAATGGGACATCTGATGGACTTTACAGAGTGTATACTGGGAAAGAAGACATAAGCAAAACAGCAATAATTGAAAGTTATAAAAACAAAAGGTATCATAATGTTGCATACATGAAAAAAAGTATGTATTTTCAAGGTATGGATTTTAAGACATGCCCCACTAAGAGCTATAGTCAAATGGAAAGTCATCAATAATCCATGAAAAGCTTAATTAATCTCCAGGCTTAGTAAAATTGCCTGTTTCAGCTATTTGTTATTCTGTTATGAGCTTGGATTGAAGTTTTATTGATTCTTTATTACAAGTAGTTGCTTCTGCCTTGTGTACTTAAATAGGTATATCCCATTTATCCTATTCTACTGTATCATATAGTTTATCTGAATGCAATTTATTTCTGTCCTGTTCTAATGAATCAGGCTTATAAAGGAGCATTGAAGCTTAGCAATAATGACATAATTTACACAATATAATTCATGAAGCATGACTTTTTTTTTTATGTTAAAGGAATCTTTCTTACTGGGAAGGTTACTGTGATTTGGTTAACGGCACTGGTGAGTCTATTAAAACTTTTTTAAACTTCTAGCCATTTCTTAATAAGGCAAGGGAACAATGAGATACAATATACAAGTCCTCTGGGTTCTGAGAGCCCTGTATTCCTCACATCAAATGTCTATATATAAATACAAATATATACATACTGCTGCTACTATATATGTATACATGTGTCTCTATTATATGTTGTACATTATTATACATTTTTATACCCTATTTTATATATGCTTATACACACTTCAGCAAGAGTAGATGAGGAAGAGAAACAAGAAAAAATCTAGCTGACTATTTCTACTAATTACCTGCCTGTTAGAATGTAAACAAGATTCTTTTTCTTTGGTACAGCATTTGAAAAACAATATATTTTAATTTTGGTAATATATATATTCTTTTGCACTGTTGAATAATGAAATTACGTGTACCAGAATGGACAGAAAAGTTCTTCTTGAGGAAGGAAGGAAGGGAAATCGTTGTGGCAAGGGTAGTAGCAAGTAAAAATGGATAAAGAGACGTAAATTAGCTTGGTTTTAATAGCTTAAAGAAGAGTATTTTTGAATTTGCTTTTGGAATGCTTATGAAAATTGTTGTGTTGTTTAAGGATACTTTTATAAAAGGGGATGCAATTCTTCTGTATGATTGACAATGTTTCCATGAGGACACCAAAATCTACTGAGCTGAGGCTGGCAGATATCGTGGAGAGAATTTGAAGAGAGATAACCTCCTTCCTCCCCCTGCCCCTGCCCCTGCCCCTCCCTTCCTCCCCCAGCATGCACACAGTGGTTTATGTATAAACCAGTGAACTTGGCAATTCATTTTGAAGTATTTCAAATAATTCCCAAGAATCTGAGTTTCCAAAAGTCTGTGAACTACGAAGAATTTGTTCTTCTGGGGAGTAATTTTATTAGAGGCAATATTTTTTAGGTTCTGGAACTTACCTTTTTTTGTCATGAAACCTGAAATCCACCTGTTTCCCCACTGTTGCTTTTCTTTTGTCTTCTTCCACAGCTGATGGAATAAACACACTCAGGTAACTTGACTGAGTGCTTCAGTACTTTGAAAGTGATGAGAGTTTCACTGTTGGCAAAGGTCATTGCACAGTTTATATGAGCACTCAGTATGATTGCTAAGGAGGGGACATATGTTTAGAGAATCAGTAGGTTTAAAATGTTGTGTGAGTGAGAATTCCTCTGCATCTTGTAAGCTTTCACACCAAAGCATAGCATGTTTTCCGAGCAAAGTAAATAACTAGATAAAAATACTAAATAGCATACTTGTAAGGCTTGAAATGAGTCAGTATTTGCAAACATTCCAACACTGCCAAGATTTACAATAGAGTGTGTCTCCAGAACAATCTCAGATTGTCTTTAAGTAAAAGTGCTTCTGTCAGCAGTGGGTGAGCAGCAGTGTGTAATTTGGCTTACTGGCTCTTGCCAACTAGATTCAAAGATATCACAGATGTTTTCCATTTCTTGGTTTGAATTGCTGACTAAGAAACTGAGTTGTAGCAAGAAGTGACAAACGTACTGGTTAAAAGATTGTTACAACACCTTGCTTGGAAAATGGGTGAGACTCCTCTTGCTCAATGTAAGATGTATGCAATGTAGAAGTAAGCTTCTAAACTGGCAAGCTGCTCTTTTCACGGCAAGTGAGAGAAAGACATTGGCAATGAGCTTTTTCTCTGACCCTCTGTGGTTGTCTCCCAGGAGCTACAATTGAGCAGTTCTGAGTAAAAAATCTTTAGTGCTTTTAATTAATCAGTCACTTTTGAAGACTAAAGCTGCATTTGTTATAAGCACTAGGTGCCAGATGAACTTCGGGTGAACCATGCATCTCTAGAAAGCTTTAGACTACATATACATTGAAGCAATAGCAGCAGGTATTGGGAGTCAAATTAAGTAGGAATGGTATTTTTCTTGGACTTGATAATCATAGAATCACTGAATCATCAATGTTGGAAAAGTTCTCCAAGATCATTTAGTCCAAGTGTCCACCTGCCACCACTGTTGTTTACTGAAGATTGTTCCTTAGTACCACATCTGCGTGATTCTTGAACACTTCCAGAACAGTGACTCCACCACCTCCCTGGGCAGCCTGTTCCAGTGTCTCACCATTCTTTCGGAGAATAAATTTTTCCCAACATCTAATTTGAGCCTCCCCTGGTGACACTTGACACCATTTCCTGTTGTCTTATCACTGTTACCTGGGAAAAGAAACCGGCTCCCACCTCACCACAACCTCCTTTCAGGCAGTTGCAGCGGGAAATGAGGTCTCCCTGAATCTTCTGCTCCCCAGAAAAAAAAAAGAATAATAATCCCTGTTCCCTCAGCTACTGTTCATAAGATTTGTGCTCCAGAACCTTCAAAGCTTTGTTGCCCTTCCATGGATACATAGAGCGTCAGTGTCTTTCTTGTAATGAGGAGCCCAAAACTGAACATAGTAGTTATGATTTAGCCTCAGCAGGGCTGATACAGGGGAAAAGTCACCTTCCTGGTCTTGGAATTGCTTGAGCTGGAAGGGAATTTTAAAGTCCAAGCCCCCTGCAATGAACAGGGACACCTATTGCTAGATTGGGTTTCTCAGAGACTGGTCCACCCTGTCCTTGAATGTCACCAAAGATGGGGGTAATGTGGCATTCATTACCTTCCTGGACAACCTGTTCCAATGCCTCATCACCCTTACTGTAAAAAATTCTTCCTTATATCCAATCTGAATCTCCCTTCTGTTAGTTTGAAACGTCTTCCCCTGGTCTTATCACAACAGACAAATGATATATATTCACAACTTTGGAAAAAAAATAAAAATAAAAAAGCTGCTCTTATTTGGCTCACCTTCAGAAACAGTTCTGTGGAGTACTTGACATTGTACAATAACTTACATAAATATTTTCCCTACAAATGATTCATTATGGATACTTTCTTCACATTTTTATGGGAAAGTAACAGTTGAGCATTGAGCTAGAAATTAATTAATGTCTTCTTTATTTTTCTCAGATGGGGCATCATTTCCTCCATTTGTTAAGAAGAAACAGGTACTGCGCTTCTTCTCCTCTGACATTTGCAGGTATGCAGATATTCGTGCTGTGCATGCATGTGTGCCTCCTCATGCTCTTTCTTTTTTGGGGGATCTCTGCTGGAGCTTAGGCTGCTGAGGTAACTCCACGTAATCATTTCACCTAAGCATGAGTTACTGTGTGAGCTGTGCTCATGAGCTTAATTCTACCAGTTTTCTTTGTGTCAAGTAGCAAGCTATTTATGGTGTTTCATTTCAGAGTTACAGGTGTGTAATTCAGGAATGTCTTTGCTTATTACGGAGGGAAACACTGCTATGAACTGTTACAGATGCTGAAACCCACAGGGTTCAAAGGTTTGATCCCTCACCTGCCTATGTGGTCTGATCTGGCAGTTTGCCCCTCTGCAGAGGATGGCTGGGCCCATTTTGGTGATTTCTGCTGAACATCATCTGTGCAGAAGAGAATCTGCTGTCAGCCACTTTATACTCAAAATTGTTTTCCCACAGGCTATTTTTACATATTTTATGTATTTACAAACAAACTAACCTGCTTAATTCATCCCATACTGATGGCTTTTCAGCCTGTTTCTTCTGTTATGGTTATCTGGTGTCCCTGAGTTCTCCAGTGGGATAGCTTAGATCAATATGAAGAGACATTAAGGGCATGAGAGTGTATTTGTTTTGGGAGGTTCAATCCTTATTTTGCTTCCTGGAAACATCTGCTTCCTTTTAAAAAGGGATAAAGTAGATCATTTTCTTTTTAAATTGTTTGCTTTGAAAGATCAGTGTTTTTATATGCAGTGAATTTTATTTTATTTTTTTCTGAAGTAATTGTATCTCAAAACTGGACAATGTTTCTCAAGTTATGGGAAAGGAAACTCATAATGGAGAAAGCATAAAATTCTTTGCATTAATTGGTCATAATTTGAAAGATACCTCTGGCCATAAAATTCTCACAGTTAATAAACAAAGAAGGGCAATAACAACCTCCCAAAGGTCTGGGATGAAACAAGGTCATGGAAAAGATTTCTGACCATGTTGCAAGACCCTGAATCCTTCCTTCCTTTGGTTGCAGTACAAAGTGTTACTGCCTTGGTTAGATTACTGCATACGAACTATATCTCTTTATTAGTTTGTAATGTATCAGCAAAATAGTCAGAAGTGGTATTCTGGCTCATATGCAACGGCGTAAAGTTATACTCAATATGATGCTTGCACCATAAAGCTTAGATCTTTATCATCAGGTCAGGAAAATACTGCAATAAAGAACGCATGTATTAGTAACTGTCTATAATCTACTCCCCAAAATTTAAGCATTTCATTATAGCAGAGACTATAGAAAAGTGTAGCAAAAAAGAGCTCTTAGTTTACTCATTTTGGTGTATATTGGTATTTTTATCTGACTTTTTGTGTCTTGCTGAGCTTACCTGTGAGTGAGTACATGCCTTTGTGAAAGCACAGAGTAGTCCCTGTTACTGAGGAACACCTTTACAAACTGCAGGACGTGGGTTCTCTGAAGTACTTATTTCTTTTTAAGAAGTAAAATTCAGATTTTCAACCCAAGTGACGTTTCTCCTCTTCTATATTCAGATCGATCTACGGAGTTTACCAGACCACTAAGACCGTGAAAGGAATTCAACTGTATCGATTCACAGTTCCTCGCGAAGCATTTGCATCACCAGTAGATGTTGGAGATAACTACTGCTTCTGTACAGATCAGGTCATATCCCAGAACTGCACACTGGCTGGAGTCCTAGACATTAGCTCCTGCAAAGCAGGTATGGCAGGGACATGGTACTGCCATACAGGATATCTGACTGGGGAGAAAGCATGTGTCCGGTAACTGAGGTGCTGTTCTAGGATTTGGGACGTTTGTGATTATCCACAAACTCTTCCACAGGTTGCTTGTGAGATCTTTCCATTTTTGTAGTATCATTTCCCAAAATGGTGGCTATAATATTTCTCTATTTTGCATGGCACTATGAAGGAAAAAAAACCCATGATACTACAGATTCCCTACTGAACTTCTTAGGAATACACATATAGAAAGGAAAGGAGTGGAACTATATATAAGAACTATATGAAAGCCAGAGAGAATCATAGTTCTTGTATTTATGGTAATTCACAGCTACAATGTGTGTGTGTGTGTGTGTGTGTGTGTGCGTACACAATTATATGCATGTGAATAATGAGAACCACTGGCTTAATTTTGCATTAGCAAATAAAATACACACAGACTACCTGTGGTGCAGATTGGACAGTGTGAGTCCCTTTCGGGGTTGCTTTCTACTAAAATGAGATAATGAGTGTGGGGTAACCTCAGTGTGGAGCAGGAGCCTCCCAGCTCCTCAACCTAGACACAAAGAAACAGCATTTGTAACTACAACTTATTTCACCATGCAAATTCTCCTCACGAGAGGAGAATCACAGAAAATATCTATTTATTGTGGTGGAGGATTGAGAGATACTAAAGATTTTTTTTTTCTCGGGATTCTTTCTGTCTGTACAACAAATCATGTGTGCACAGAAAATAGCTTCAGAAGATGAGCACTGAAAAAAGGCTTAATGATTCAAATGATTTTTTCTTTATTTGTTTTCAAATAGGAAGACCAGTATATATCTCTCTTCCACATTTTCTTCATGCAAGTGAATCTATATTGCATGATGTTGAAGGTCTGAGCCCAAATGAGGAGGAGCATGAGACGTTTCTAGATGTAGAGCCTGTAAGTCCAAATATTTAATATTTGTAACTCAGTAAACTCGTGATGTTTAAATTGAATTGCAGTCAGTAGGTCTCTTACCAGAGAGACAAGCAGAGAACGCAATATTTTTATGATCTTTTTTTTAAGGATCTGCTCACAAAGGTGTTAAGCTTTTAGCAGGGGAAATTTAGAGCAAAAGTTTGTCTTACTCTGACCTTCAAAGTATGGAAAATAAGTTTTGATTTTTCCTCACTGGGAATACGTTAAATAAACTCCACAAATTTTTGAAGTGTGTTGGAATTTACATATGACTTTCAACTACTTCATAAAAATTCTTTTCTATGAGATGCCTTCTGTTCCTTTTATACTACTGTTTTCATAGTTAACAATTTTTGTATAATTACTATTTCAGTTTAACTGTAGTAAATGAATATAGATCATATTATTTTGAAGAAATTTGCTAAAGTCTGAAGCACAACTATTTGCCTCATTCTAGAACAGAACTAGTATAGTCACTGTGACTCTGGTTGTGCAACAAAGCTTCCAAAATAACAAATTTGACACCTCTGATTTTCTTTGCCTCCAATTTTACCTCTACTTCTGTTCCACTGATTGATGTTTTTGTGTGTGTTAATGTGTTATGAACTGTGACATTAATTGTAATGTTTCAAAATTTTGTTTTGTTCTGAATTTGGATGAAAAGCTGAAATTCAGGACTTTTCCCTAAAATAGCTTTCAGTCATGTGTTTTTGCTACAGAACTTCAATGAGATCTACATAACTTAATGTAGCTACTATTAAGCTACATAACTTCAATGAGATCTACAGTCAAGATTTGCTTCCCTTCATTTGAAAGAAAGATATCAATTCAAGTTTTCTAAATCTAAGTTTTCTGGAGAACAGAGGTAAAAAAGAGATGAAGAAAAGTTCTGACCTCTGTTAAGACATGTTTGCTCTGATAAAAAATGTTTTCTGTCCTATGCCATTTAAATTTATATCTCTTATTGAAGCAGACCTTTTAACCAACTTCTGTATTCAATTTTTGCATTTATGCACTCAATTAAAAAATTAAATTAGTGGATTCTCTTTTTTTTTTGTTCAATTTTTAGACCACTGGTTTTACACTACAGTTTGCCAAAAGACTACAAGTAAACCTCCTTGTGACACCTTCAACAAAAATTGAGTAAGTATTTTTTATTTTGTTTGTTTGTATATATTTGATGTTAAAGTATGCTGGTAGAAATGAGAAAAGAAGGAATGAGAATACTTTACCAAAGTTCTTCCTGTGTCTTGCAAAAATTTCAGTTATGACTTCCCAGAGAATATAAATTTCAGTGAAAGAGCAACCTTCTTGTGCAAGGCACTGCCCAAATATTTTGTCACATATCTGATTTCCCCATAGAAGCTTACAGTACCACGTGTTTTTAAAAATAACATCCTTACAAAACTCAAGTAGAGAATGAACTAGAAAGGAAAATATATTTTCTGTAATAAATTTGATGACAGATATAATTTATGTATTCCCTGTCACTGGTTGGATTTTGTCAGAAGGGTAAAGGGTCCTCTCTCTGCTTCTCTTCTCATCACTGTCCCAAATGTACTTTTACAGATTCTGGACACCTCTTTAGCAAATACCACACAGATTTTCAGACCCTTACTCCAACACTTAGATGTGTCCAGGATTACTTTCTTCTGACTGCCTGCACACGAAAAACTAGACAGGAAATCACCTGATATGTAAAATGACTATTACTAATTCTAGGCTTATTTTGTCAATCAAAACCTGTGCTATAGAAGTAAGTCTTGGAGACAGAACTGTTAGTGGAGGTGAAGAAACAATTAAGTAGAGACTGGATGTATGCAACAAGTTAACAGTAACATTCTGTGCCTGTTTTATTTTCTCATTCCAGAGCTTTATCAAAAGTTCAAAAACCTTATGTTTTCCCTGTTCTTTGGTTAAATGAGGTTAGTATATCTTCTGCCTATGTTCACTATCAAAAAAGTACACAAAAATCAAGATGACTTTTTCTGTCTTGATGCCCTGTCACTGATCAATTAAATTCATGCTTGTGATGTGTGTCCTTGCAGCCAGGAAGCCCAACTATATTCCAAGTTGCATCAAAAAAGGGGTGGCCAGCAGGTTGAGAGAGGGGATTGTCCCCCTTTGCTCTGCCCTCATGAAGTCCCATCTGGAGTACTGCATCCAAATTTGGGGCCCCCAGCTCAGGAATGATGAGCTTTTGGAGAGGGTCCAGAAGAAGGCCATTAAGATGATCAGAAGGCTGGAGAACCTCTCCTACAAAGACAGGCTGAGGAAGCTGGGCTTGTTCAGTCCGGAGAAGACAAGGTTCCAGGGAGATCTCATTGCAGCCTTCCAGTATTTGAAGGAAGATTATAAAAAGAGGGAAACCAACTTTTTACACAGATAGAGAGTGATAGTACAAGGGGAAATAATTCTAAACTAAAGGAAGGGAGATTTAAATTAGACATCCATGGGAAGTTTTTCATTAAGAGATGGGAGGTGCTTGAACAGGCTGCCTATAGAGGTTGTGGATGTTCCACTACTGAAGTTATTTAAGGCCAGGTTGGATGAGGCCCTGGGTAACTTGATCTAGCTCTTGATCTAGTGTTTGGCAACCTTGGCCTGTGGCAAGAAGGTCGCAATTAGATAATATTTGAGGTTCCTTCCCACCAAAGCCATTCTATAATTCTATGTGCAAATGCCAAGAATATATTCAGCAAGTGAGGTCTTTGCATACTTTCCTTTCACTGACATTTTTATTGCACTATTTCAGACTGCTGTTATTGGAGATGAAAAAGCAGAAATGTTCAGAAATAAAGTCACTGGACCAGTCCAGTTATTGGGTGTGGTGCAGATGGCATTAATCATCTCAGGTTCTGTACTGTTCCTCGCTTTCATGGGTTCCTATTTCATATGCAAATCGAAGAAATTAAAATAAGTAAGTAAGCACTATTGGCTCAGTTCTGAGCAGCAAGTTCTTCTCAGGGTTTAAGATGTTCAGAATCATTACATATTTATCCATTGTTATTTTTCTAGTGCTAGTAAAGTTCAGCAGTTTTTATTTCAGTTTTGTGGAAAATCTAGATAATTTACCTAATGTATTCAAATTCTTTTCTGAGCCTTAATCTTTCAGGATGCTCTCAGCATACCCAGGATTAGATATTGGGAATTAAATCCAGAAGACCAATATATATATATATTTTTTCCAAAAAGACAGCAAGATTGTTGTGACTTGATGAAAACACATTTTAACAAAGACTGATAAATACTTCAGAAGTGTTTTCTAGTACTTTCCTGGGACAAAGACCACTCAGCTGTAGATTCCTGCACTCTTCCAAAACACATTGCTGTTTGGGGTTCAGGGAATTCACTTTAAATTTCTTATCAAGAGCATTGGATAAGTCTTCTCACTTTTTCTCTCAGTCTTACATCACTATCACCTTAGCCTTAACAGCTCCCAAACATAGCCAGCCCACTAAGGTGAAATATAGTTCTGTCCTGGATAGGATAACCAGATGGTGGAAACAAGCAGAAATAGGAATGTTACTGTGAAAAGTTCATGCTGTAGTAAGGAGCTGTTTTTAAGAAGACTTACCTTCTCACATGCTGAATTCTGATTTTATTTCACTACAGGTAACAAGACTTCAAATGTAGGCAAAGGATGAAGTTTCAGTCAAGCACGTTAAAATTCAGTGACAAAAGGTATGATCTCACATGCTATGGAATTCAGAGTGCTTTTCCATTTTAAGACCAGCTGAATAACCCAAATAAGCTGATGTTTCCAAAGGCCCACTCTTCTGACATCAGTAAAGAGACCACTGTGGAAATTATGCTTTCAAAAAGCTGATTATATGAACCTTTTTACAAGTTTTAAGTGACATTCAAGCAGACTGACATTGAAATGCAGTTGGAATTCAGTTCATACTCTGCCATTTATGCAACTTACTGCTTTTTTCTACTGGGAACTTCATGGCAAAGGAAAGACCCTTGCCAGTGTTCTAGCTCTGAGCACAGGCTAGGGAATGACAACACCTTTGAGCTCAAGCCTCAATACTCTCACTTACATATTTCTTTCTGTTCCTTCAAGGAATGGAAACTGCACCAATAGAACTGCTCTCTGTCCTCTATTCAGGGATGTGAATTGTGTTGAATGTGAAGTTTGTTATGTAAAGTTACTAACTGTAAAACATGAAATTAATAAAAGACTTACTAAAATACTTTGTTTATACATTTTGTTCAGAGATGGCACGTGTACATACCACAGTCATCCACTTTTTGGATGGTGCTCATCAGTATTTGGCCCCATAGATTTTTGGTAATCTAAGCTACTCCCTAACTCCCAGCCTCCACTACTCTTCATATTCTCTACTGTGTGCTTCCCTTTCTGGCTTTTCCTTTCATACCAGCCTCTTCTCTACCTTAGCTTCACTTCACCAAAGTCAACTCTTAGGGAATATTCTGATACATCACCTTTAAGATGAAGAAAAATTTTCCAGAATACTGGAGACAGAAGAATATAATGAGATATATAGAGATATAAAGAGGTAATGATTTTGAGGATCCAGAGGGTCCATCAAGATTGTTCCACTTTCTTGATTTAGAGCATAAATGAGAACAGGTAGCCCAAGTTTTTTTTTTCTGATAAGCCATCTGCCACAAGGAAATATGTGCAATTATTTGGTTAATGAAGTGTGTTAGCCTGTAAATAGGTAGCAAACATTGCCATCTGTGCAAATGCTTTACTTCTTCATTTAATCTGAATGCCATATCTTTGAAATAAGTGTCACTGTGACAGATACTGAATATCATGGGGTGCCCCATGGAGTCACTAAATTCAGAACAAGAGCCTGAGTTCAGCATTTTATACGATTTCTTCAATTTTCCATCCTCAAATGACTGCAAAGAGAAAGGAAAATCGAACACAGGACAGCTTCTAATAATCTGGTGTTCGGAAACTGCTATAATGGATTTTAATCCAGAAAAGTTTAACTTGCTAACAGAGGACATAACCTTTTGATAGGTATATTTAACAAGGTTTTTTCACCCTCTTGGAAGAAGGGGAAAAATCCAACAATATTATCCTGTTTAAATCCATCATGTTTAATGTTGATTTTGTACAAAGTTGTATAGTTATCATTGTGCATTAGAGCTGATGAATCATAAAAATCCCGAAGGACTATTAATGAGGGCAAAGTCTACATAATAGATCACGAGAGTCTCTTTTTCCAACCATGAGCTGGAAGTGCAAAGTAACAGGGCAGGTGATGTGAAAGAAGCATGACTCCGAAAAGAAATTCTGCTCTCAGTTAGAAAGTTAATGTATTTGCTTCCTCATTGTGCTTCCTAGGCAATGACTCAACTGCAGATATCCCTAGAGTACTGTGGATATTTCAGAAAACTTTGAGTCCTGTTAAACTGATTAACACACCTTTTCCTTCACTGTGGTTCAAGATCTGACATATGTATGTATATATAATGCACTATATTATATATATATATATACATACATTTTTTGTGTGCCAGAACCTAATGGTGTAATATTTTCAAAAGAGGAACAACAGTCGTGCTCCTATTGAATCTGATGCACTAGTGTTTCAGCTTAGTTTTCTTTAGCTTGAATTCCATTGGTAGCCATTTAACATTACTCTATTAGTGTGTCTTAGTTAGATGTGCTGCTCCAGCAGTAGTGATCCAGCAGATCAAGTGCCATGATTTTGAATGTCTCAGGGCCCAATTTTACATGCACACAAATAAGTTTCTTCATATGTACAATCTCATTGATCTAAATGCAAGTTTGGAATTGTAAAATGTGTTCTGCTCCTAGACTGTGCTTGAATTAAAATTAATTATTATTTTGTTTAGAGTGTTGGCTCCAATTATTCTTAATTGATGTAATTAAGGCTAAGGTTAATTATTTGCATTTGTTCAAACTCATGTGGGATAAACATTTATTAGAGATGTTTGTGAGCTCAATACAAATAAAATAAAACTCAGACTTTTCTTGCTGAGATCTTCATGTCTAAATAAATTTTGTGTTGGATAATGGACTTGTTTACTTCTTTTCCTCGGTGTTTTGAGTGTGTTTTATTTTCCTAAAACTGATTTTATAAACTGAACAATGAACAATGAAGGCATGCCTGGCCTTATTATGTCACTGTAGTTTGGCATATCACTGCTACTTGGATATGCATATCATCTTCCTTCTTGCCCCATGAAGTGTGATGACATACAAAATTTTCACAGTGGGTTACAAAAAACAGTAGACTTTGGGGGCAGAGTTTAGCATCAGCACGTCAAATCAAATGTTGTGCCAGTGTGTTGCATATCAAATACAGCCTCCAGTTTTGGGCCCCTTACTACAAGACACGGGCACTGGAGTTTGTCCAGAGAAGGGCAATGAAGAGAAGGGTCTGGAGCATGAGTCTTATGGGGAGAAGCGGAGGGAATTGGGATTGTTTAGTCTGGAGGAGAGAAGCAGTTGGGTCCAGGGGAGACATTGTTGCACTCTACTACTACCTGAAGAGAGGTTGGAAGGAGGTGGGGGTTGACCTCTTTTCCCAGGTAACTAGCAATAGGACAAGAAATAATGGCTCTAAGCTACACCAGTGTCAACGGTTTAC
>VXAB01009285.1:0-29245 GCA_013399175.1 Odontophorus gujanensis
GTAATAGCATTGATCCTTACTTATGGTTTGCCAATCAAGACACAGTTCATGAACAGATATCCTTCTACTTTTTTTTTTTTTTTAATTCTTGCTCTGACTGGAACTTTCTGCTTCTCTGTAACTTTTTAGCCTAAAAGGTTTTAATTAATGCTTTCTCTGCAGATAGATGCTGCCATTTATCTAAAAGACATGCGATTAAATCTTGACCTCAATTAAGTACAGAGTTCTTGCAGCTCAATGTGATAAGCAGTTACTGTTCTACGATACTGGATTTGCTGTGATGTATTATTTTACTGCTCAGCTCAGGATTAACACAAGGCACATTTTGTTTGATAATTTTTCAGAGCTTCAGCACATCAGTCTGTTTCCTGTTCCCCTCCCCCACAAAACCTAGATATTGTGGCTTTTGTTGTATTCAGTCCTGACAACTGTTAGCAGAAGTAAAAGGAAGGACTTGTTCTACCAACAACCAGTCTTGTTTATTGGTCTCACAATTACATCTAACTACATACATATTTCTTTTCCCCTTGAAGCTGAGGTTACATCCCCATCTAAGTGTCCTGGGGATGCTGAAAATAGGATGTCCTTCTCAGATGTGCTCTCAGATTGGGTCATGCTTTTCTGCCTCCTCCCTCTCTGGGCTGTTTTGGGCCCAGCTTCTGTTTGAATTCTTGAGGCTATAGAGCACTGGAGGTGAAAGCTGGGTTTGAGATAGTGTGAGCAAGTAGGTATGAAACTCGTGTCATGTTGGATTGGATAGTTGGGATCACAAAAGGCATTTGTGTGTCAGGAGCAGATCAGTGAAACAAGGACTATTCAGAATTGTGGACAGAGCCTTCTTACATGGGAAGAAGGGATAACTTCAGTAAATGTTTGAAAGGTTATTCTTTTCCCCTTGTATCTCTTTTGTGTAGGAAAGGATCCTTCACTTGGAATTTATTGTTTTTTATGTTGATTCATTTTTTAATTTTCTGATACGGATGTCATAAATGAATAAATCTAATCAAAAGTAGCATTACAGTTATCTTGATCATCTTGAACTCTTTGCTTCCCTCTGCCTTTTTGTTATGAGCCTTTGGCTGATCAAATCAGGCTCTGTAATCCCTCGTGGTCTGGCTGGAATCACCCATGCCATTAGGATTGCTTTTCTTAGCCACAGTTAACAATGGTATAATGGATTTTATAACATTTTATTAAGTTGAAATGCATCAATGGCACTGATGAGAAACAATTGCGGTATTTTAGGAAGAACAATTTCCAGTATTTACTGCCCATGCCAACTTGCAGGCCTTTGGGGCAGCACTTTACTCTGTGGCATGAAAATTTGCTTACTACATACATGTTTGCTTTGTGGCACAGGCTTGAAGAAACCAGGCTTGGATGTCTGTATTAAGAAGTATGTGAAACTATTACTTTCATCACTCTAGATTAAAATTCCTCTTCATCTGAAGATTACCATGTCGTAAATTTTTGCTGCTTGTTAGTCTAAATCAGGACAAAAGTGGCCTAGCTTGGATTTACAGTGGGAGGATGAGTGTGATCTTGTTGACAACAGTCATACGATGTTACAGTTGTAACTCAGCCTCTTCCCTTTGTCTTCCTCTGATTCACACTCGGTCTGTCCCTGGCTTAGGTTGATGAACTTAAGGTGAAATGACAGGTGTAAGGATTTTCTGGATTGTGACCTCCTTCTTCACTTTGAACCCCAAAGTGAAAGACTACCTTCAATGCCTAACTAATTGTGTTATCTAATATAATTAACTATTACTAATTAACCAATGCCAACAAGAGCTTTAAGTGAACTTTTCCTGAGGAAATGATTAATTGTTGTTAGCAGACAACGGTATTCTATTAAGCAATGGTGTTTTTCAGATGTGGAACAATCAGGCAGTGAGTCTGCAGAGGGTGTGGGTGAATGCAGCTTAGATGCAAATCGTGGTGCAGCTGCTTCTTTTGGACTTCCCATTATTGGGCTATTTCTTCACTCTGCTTGTTGTGCAAAAACTGTGTAACTAGCTTGCAGCATGAACATATTTATTACCGCCGTAACTCAATGTCTGAGTTGAGCACAGTCCTAAGGAAGCTAAGCAGAAGAGCTGCACAGCTGTGTATGTCATCATAAGGATAGGGGTTTGTATGCTGTGCTGAGTGGTACTGAACAGTGGGAGAGAATATGAGTTATTTTCTGTAATTATCCTCAGTCCTGACCAAATTTCACTGTTGGTATCTATTCCTCCACTCCTGCTTCCTAGAAATGGACCTTTGGTCAGACCTGATTAGTTTGTCCCCAGTGCTTCAGTCATCTGAACTGGAATGGATCTTTGCTCTTTGCACAGAGCTGTTTGAAGTTTCTGGAATTCGCATGAACAAATATACTTCCCTGCAAAGGTGACTGACATTGTTACATTGGACTCTACTTCCTTTTTCAACTAGAAAACCAATGCCTTTTGGAGCCATCAGTATTAAATTTAATACTGATATACTTGATATATAATCCGACAAACATAAGGAACTATAAGGTAGTTGGAATACTTTTTTTAATTTTATAGTGTGCTGTTCAGTAGAATGTTAAATGTGAGAATTGTCTTTCTTAATAACAGCAACAGGGATTGTTTAGTTTTCTTCTATTTTTGATTTGATCTACAAACATTGACTGGTTGTTGATAAGAGCTTACCAAAAATCAAGTCAGTCAGTCTGGTGAACGCTGACTTGAACTGAACTTGAATAGGTCTGAAGAAAACAAAAGCTTTGCCTGGTGAGTGACCTCACAGCATGCTGTCTTTGCAACCGGGACCATGCACTGCAGTATGCAAATTGCCAGTATCCATGGAGAAAAGTTGTAGAGATTAATTTGTTGCAGTCAACTCCTTGTTTGTCACTATGCATTATGAAAATGGCTAATGGTAAAACAGTACAATAATAGCTAGAAAGTGTTTGGGGAGTTCTGTCTGCCTGAAGTCAGGTTGGCTTCATCTTTGCATTAGTACTGTGATTGCATAAGCAAACAAGAGGGATTAGAAAAGCCTTGCAAAATGTAAATTTATATATAGTCAGTATATCATAGTTGCCTGAAGTAATATGATTCTGTAGATATGATTGAACTATGAATAAAAGATTTCATAATCGAACTAGCACAGAGGTTAAAGATTCAGTAAGTAATGGGAGTGTAACGTAAGAGCTCCTTTCTCTCAGATGAGCGAAAACAAACAAAAACCCTGAGCTGAAACTTACCTTGGTGTCAGTAATGTCTGTACATGAAAAATGCCCATATAACTGAAATAAGAACCTCGTTTTGTTATGCTCTACTTAAGCCGTCCATTGATTGACAAACAGTTCAGCAGGAACACACTGTCTGCAGTAACAAATTGCAGTGTTGCTCATTGACCATCTGGTTGCATTGTGGCGTATCCGTTATCCATCTTTAATAAGTCTCTGTTGAAGTTTTTATTTAGTTTTAATGAGAAATTAAACACCTCAAAACATCTGAATAATTCAGCTCACAGTCGCAGCCATTGATATGGGAAAATCTAGCACTGTATGGAATAGCAGGAGCAAGTTTACTTCCTGCTGGGGTATCTGTATGCTTATTGCAATGCTGAGAGTCACATCATGTCTCAAAGCAGAGGTTCCAGACATTGTCTCTCTGGGGTTAAAATTGAGTTCTTGTTTGTCTTGTACCCTTATGAAAACTGTAGCTGGAAGAGAGAACTTCTGCTTCTTCAAGGGGATTGATGCATCTTTTGAGTGGTGCAGCTGTTTAAAACCCAACCTCTCCTGTTTCGAAGGTGATACTGATTTGGCAGCAGAGAAACACATCACAAGTATCAGGTCTACATATGAGTTACAGGAAGTGTAGCTTCAACAAGAGCCTAATGCTTGACCAAGGACAACTAAAATATTCTGAGAGTGATGCATATATTTTATGTAAAGCATTAAAATGGAAAAATCTGAGTGACATTGCTTTAAGGGCTAATCTCTTGTTAAGTGGAAAATTATGAAATTTGCATGTAGCTGATAGAAGAAATAGAGGGATGGCTACATCTGCTTCATGTTCTGTTCTTAACCAACTGTCAAATTTTTCAGATGTGATGTATTCTGTTTTTTCACCTCTTTCACAAATGGTGAAGGACATCAGCAAAGACTGTGCTGTTCTCATCCAAAATTTCTCATGCCAGACTTCTTGACAGTGTGTGGGTTTAATTTTGCTGTACTGTAGAAACAGTGTGTGTATTCAGATTTCATTCTACCTAACCCCTTTTGGGAGACCATGGTGTAGTCTTCACTGAAGCATCATGTGGCTTGGACCCTTCTAGCTTATTCAAGTCTTAGATCCTTTGTAATGAAAGTATCACAGGGATTGTCACATCTTTTCAATGCTACAGAGGAAATAAATGCATCCAAAAACAGTTATTAATTGAAAAACAAAACCGCTTATAAATACTTCTAGAATTGAAAATGTGACCTCCATCTCAAAAGTTTAGAAACTATTACTTTATATGTGTCTTTAACCAACAAATCTGTTTTGATACTGCCTTGGCATTGGTGAAAGTACAGGAAAAGACATGATAAACAAGAATTAGTTCTCAAGAGGGACAAAACCACGTTCCCATAGAGAGTGCCCAGCTGCGGTGTGATCAACAGGAAGAATGCCATTTGCTGTCTCAGGTCTACGTTGCTCAGTTAAAAGGTGCAGTGGTGATCTAATGGTTCAAGCAGCAGTGTGGGGTAGGGAGAGCACTGTAGCCGTGCTCTTGGGACCTCTCACTGTGTGAAGAGGATCCTCCATGTTGTAGGACTCACTAGACAGAGCAATGGGACCATAGCTAGAGACAGCGCTAGATGTGAGTGGTCTTCTCTTTTCCCGGTAGCACACTTGATGATTTGCACTTGTACTCATTTAGCATGGCTGTGTCTTCCATGTCAGATGGCCTCCTGGGCTCCGGCTCTGTTAGTTCTCCTTGGAAGTTGTGGGTAGAATTTTAATTTTTGCTTTATGTTGGATGGAATTTTAAGCGTTACATTTGAACAGAGTGGGAAGAGATGTTTCCTCACTGGATCCAGTTGTTGTTCTCTCTGTGCCTAACTATACGTATTTCTTTCATTCAAAACTACAAATGTGATACCTGGTTATAAAACATTTTCTTAGTTTCATTTAAGCTCACAGAAATATTGGATAAACATATTAGTCTAAAGACATACGTAATGATTAGTTTTGCACAACAGTTATCAGTTCTTCTCCTGATTCACTTGGCTTTCTGCAGTCTTGTCAGATCCAGTGCTGTCTGAGCTCTGATGTAAACTCATCATACTAAAGGAGGAAAATAGTGCATTTATCATGAGTCTGAAATTTTGGCCACACTTGTGACATGTTTTCTCTGAGGCCTATGATTTTATTATGAAAAATAAAAATTACAAAAAATAAAAAATCTTAGGCTTTCGCCAAGAGCTTGAAATATTAGAGGAATGAGTGAAAATGATGACGCTGCATGGTAGAACTGTGGGAGCTGGCAGTGCTGGCTTTGGGCTGCTGCTTCTGAGGGATGTAACAGGTTCTCAAGTCGATGGCATGACTTAGTCCACTGTAGAGGCTCCTTATAACACCCCTAAGTGTCATCAGACGAACCAGGAAGGTGACTTTTCAAGGATAACACTGATAACATTTTTCTTCCTGGGGAAAACATGGTTGCTAAGTTTTTATTGACGATGCTTTTAAACTTTCACCTTTCCAAATCTGATACTTAGTTCATCTGAGATGCTTTCCAGAGTTACAGTGCTTTGAGTATTTGCCCTATTTCGTGTTAGGCATCTTCCAGCAGTCTGTGCTTTGCACATGCTCCTACCTTTGTAGTTCCTCAATGTCAGTTTTGCCTACTTTCATGTTTTCTTTCATGCTATTTTTTCCAATAAAATTTAATACTTTTGTTTTCTCAAGTAGTAATGAGCAGTAGGAAGCAGTAATCTGCAGCTCTGCAGGATTTCTGAGATTTCTTGAGCTATTTTCTTGTCTTTGTCCTCTGTATGACAGGCCTTCATGATTTTTTTAAAGGCAATTTTGGTTTTAGTGTCATCAGCACACAATTGCGTACTCCTAACGCTTTTTTCCCAGGCCATATGGCATCTGTGACTCAATTTGCTACAAGAAAAGCAAGCAAGAACTGACTGAATCTGTTGAAGACAAAGGAGCAGCTTTTTATTTCCAACCCTGGACCCAGATGGAGGTTCAAAAGCATTCCAGAACTTACTGTTTCTGGGCTCCAGAAAGAAATCTTTAGGTTGATTTGGTGTTTACAGCCTTGAGCCTGGATTTCATTATGGCAATCCCTGCCTCTGTGATATGGAGTATGTGAATGCCTGCACTGTGTTCTCTCCTTGCAGGTATGCCTGCAGGTAGCTCCAAAGAGTTGGCAAAGTTGGAACGCGAATGCCAGCCCTTCAGTGGTAGTATCTGAGGTCCACAGTGATAATTTCTCGAAATGTACCCAGAAACAAAAAACATTCCCTTCTGCAAAAGTCTCTCAAGGGGTTAATGAGTGAGAACTGCCTTGCATCTTGTAGCCAGATACCATGATCAAATCCAGCCTGGTGAATTCAGAATCTTTCAGAATGTGCAGCTTGCCTGCAGCCATTTGTGTGCTGCTCTTCAAAGTAACTGGCTGCTGCAGATGCTTGTTTATTGCTGTACAACACTCCCATGGACATCATGGCATGTTTCTCCTCTTTACAGGCAGAAACAAACCCAACCTCCTCCCGACTTCTGTCTGTAGGCTTTTGGAGGTGGAGGAAGACCACTTCAGTATTTCATTATCTGCTCTGGTTACCCTTGACATCAGTTAATTACCCAGTGTTACCAGTGCTGGTATCTGTATCTTTTTTTTAACACTTAATAAGCACATTAAAATATGTTTTTATAATGGTCAGTAGTGACAACCTTGTCAGTATTGTCTGCCAGGCTGAAGAGATATAGTTACATTCCATCAAGAAAGACAGAAACTTTAGAGAAATGGTCAAAAAGGCCACAAATCAAGAATTGCTTGTATTAATCTCTACTTTTTTGTCTTTATAATAATTAGATGGCAAACTGTATGCACAGAAAGCTTATAACCTCCAAAGATGATGAGGAATTTGCCTTGAGGAATTGAGAAGAGAGAAGAGAAAGAGAAAGAGAAATAGAAGAGGAAGAGAAGAGGAAGAGGAAGAGAAGAAGAAAAATTCACAGTACCACCTTACCAATAAGCCTTTTGTGAAACTGCTGTGTTTCAGCATTTATGCTTACTCACCTTTACTGCCGCTTAACTTTTTCCTTTGTTTTATCAGCAGACGTGGCACATACATGCACGCAGGTGTTGCTTTATGCTGGAAAAGATTCCTCGGGGCCTCAGACTGGGCAACAGGCGGTGGCCTTCCTGGGCTCTACAAGGGGCATTTCCTGCAGAACGCTTCCAAGCACTTGGGCTGTCCATGTGAAGGAGGAAATGAGGAGTAGGGGTGGGACTTTGCTCATTCAGCAAAATGTTAAACCACAGCTTCCTAAGCTTTAGGGCAGCCGCTCTGACAAACACTGCTTTGTATGCCTGCTTCCCCATATGCCATTCCCTTCTGCTGTACAAATCCCCTCATTCACTCAACTCGCACGAATTCTTCAAAGTCCCTCATTTTGAAGCATCATATATTTCAGAATATTGTTCCAAAAAAGCATGAATTATAATTTAATTTTGTAATGGAATAATATACAGGCAAGGCTTTGTTCTGCTGCTGGGATGTAAAAATTAAAATGTGTTTTTAATGCCCAGTAGTTTTTCATCCAGAGTTTGGATGAGAAATTTGCTGAGGGTAAGCACAGGTATATGCCCTGGATTGCTTGTGTGTGGTGGAAAAGACAAAGCCCAAGTCCTGTTGAAGCCGGTAACACCACAGAACAGCTGAAGCTGACTCCATAATGATCACCAAATGCGCTGTCAGACGTAACCCAGTAATAAAAATAACACAGATGCATCCAGAGATGGAGCCGCTTATGCAAGACTTGTCCTTTTTGTCAAGAAGGTCAGCAGTTTTGTTGTGTTTTGCTCAAGCGGCGCACAATGGCATTATTTGGTTGTTTGTGTATTAGAATTCCAAAGTGAAATTTATCTGCAATAATATCTTGGTTTTCTCCCTGAAGCGGAGGTTTGGATTTAATTTTGTTGAAGGTACAGTCATTGCTGAAGACTCATTGTCTGGGAAGCAGCGGCCTAGCGGTGCACGCGGCAGGGTCTGTCTGTGAAAGTGATACGATTTCAGTCTAAACATTACACCGTGAAAGCTTTATTTTTCAGCATAAAATGCCTTCTAGCATATCTGCTTCTTGAAAAGTGTTGTGGTTTTTTCCAGCCTCAGAACTGAAGCCATGTTAAAATCACTTGCAGGAGCCGTTGGATTTGAGTATTAGAATATTTAAGCAAAACTGAGGGCCCTGTCAGCCTGGAGGGGTGAGCAGGGGAAGAGGGGTGGCATTCCTGTCAGCTGAGGGCTTGCAGCAAGCGACACGGGGCTGGGGCAGAGGGGCCGTGAGGTCTCTGTCCCGCTGCCCGTGGGCCTGGCCTGGCAACGCAGGGCTCGTGTGGTGGATCTCTGTGGGGAGGGTTGAGGGAAGAGCGGGAGAAGTTCGAAGCAGGCTTTGACCGCAGAGACAGGAAAAAGAACCGCACCGCGGCCATCCCGACAGGCAGGACTGATGGCACTGAGCTGCGTGAAGCCGGAGGGACCTGTGATCGGCTGCGACACCATCCTCTTGGTCATTAAGCCCGCCGCCGGGGACAACCAAACCGCTCCGGCACCGTTTGGGTCGGGGTGCGCGGGGCTGGGACGCGCAGTGAGCCGAACACTCAGCTCCGAAGGGCGAGTGCCCGCGCGCGCGTGTGCGTGTGCGGGGCCGGGGGGCGGCGCTCCGGCAGCGCTCTCTGGCAGCGCCGGGGCGGTCACGGCGGACACGCAGCGGCGGGGGCGGGGAGCGCGGCCCCAGCAGCCGGCATGCAGCCCCGGCGCCTCACGCTGCTCGCGGCGGGCGGGGAGCAGCAGCGGGAACGGGAGGAGGAGGAGGAGGAGGAGNCCGCCGGCGGCCGCGTCGGCGCCCGTGACCTCTGGGGGGAGAAGGGGGGGGAACGCGGAGGCCGCGTGGGTCCGCCCGTGACCCCCGCCGGGCTGCGGGCTTGGAGCCCCGCCAGGAGGGAGGCGAGGGGCCGCCTGAGGCGTAGGGCGGTCCCCGCGCCCTTCTGCAACCGCCCGAGGTGAGCGTCCGAGCGGGCGGGCTCGGCTCTCCACCCCGGTCTCCCAGCCCTGCCCACAGCACCACCCGGCTCTCTTAACCTTTCCTCTGTCCCGCAGGACGGTCCCGTTGTGAAGAGGATGGCTGTGACCTTAGAACAGGCCCAGCGGGTGGGCTACACCTTCCTGAAAGCACTCCTCAGGTTCGCGTTTATGGTCGCCAATAACCTGGTCGCTATTCCGTCCTACGTCCTGTATTTAATTGTCCTGCAGCCTCTCCGAGTGTTGGATAGCGAGAGCTTCTGGTACATCGAAGGAGTGTTGTTTAAATGGCTGTTAGCTATGGTGGCTTCCTGGGGCTGGTGGGCAGGATACACAGGTAAGCACCTCCTGTTAATTACAGACATACCGATGTAAAGCAGTAAATGTGCGTTAAAAGACAGATGTTTTAGAATGGAGATGCGTAGGGGAGTATCTAAATGCAGCGTCTGTGGGGAGGTTTCTCATCCAGGGGTTGTATGCAGAGGCACAGTATCTCGGGATTGAGATGCTGAGTGTACCAAAACATGTTCTTAATTGTCAATATGGATTTATTGTGTGTTAAACTAATAGAGTTTCTCATTCAGTATTTTGTCTTGATATGATCAGAAATGCTGCCTTTTTTCCATTGCGTGTCTTGATCGCTTTGGTTTAGCATTATACAGAGAAGGTACATCTCTTTCAGAGAGTTTTGATTTGTCCCATGCAGGTAGCTGACAGAACCAAAGTTCAAGTATGACCAAACTTTTCTTTTTAAGTGCATGTTTCTCTAAATCATCTCTGCTTAAAACTGTCAGGGCACAAACTATGAAGTTTGGCTTGGAGCTTGTCTCCAAAGTGTAGGTCTTCTGATCCTTGAACTGTAACTGCCTTCTCTCCTGCCTGAGGATAGAGAGAAACAGGAAGTCTTTTGCACAGAGCTAGTGATGTGTGGTGCTTCTTGGCTGTATGGCTCTTCATTTACCGTTAGCAAAGCTAACTACAGAACCTGTAGGGATTTTTTCCCCTCTGCATGCTTGCTTTATGGTGATGATTGAACTTATTTTCACTTGTTAGTATTCATAGGCTCATCTAAGTGAAGCACTGAACTGAAACGCTAAGGAAGGCTCTAGTCTTGTCCTTGAGTTCACTGGTTTTCATCCTGGCTACTGCACTTCCTGCAAGAAAACAGCCGTCAAATCTTTGTGTTGCTGAGACCTTGGAAAGGGAAGGGACTGAATCTACTGAGTGCAAAACACGAACTGTCCTCCTAAAATTCTTTCCCTCTCTTCTGCCCAGGCTGCACCCGCAGGTCTTGTCCATGTAAACAAGAGAAAAAAGGAATGGCAACACAGAGCTCCGGAGTCTGGTCAGACTCCCAATTAGTCAGAATGTCAGTGTTGGCCCAGACGGAGCGCTTTTTGTTAGGCTACAAGAACTGAAGCTTCTGTGGCACTGTGCCTTTTGGTACCCTGTCATGTGCCCTTCCAAGATGCACAAGGTTTCTGTGGATTCTCTAGGTGAGCTTCCAGTTCTTAAGAAGGTGGTGGCAGCAGCAAGCTAGGCTCTGGTCTGCCGGGCTAGAACTGTCGCAACGTTGCACTGCTTCCAAACTGCCTTGCCTCGTACAGCTCAAGCTTTTCCAGATGCACTGTTTTTAAAATCTTTTTATATGTTTATATTTGCTCATTAAAAGAAGTCCACATAGTATTTGCAGTGGCAGGTATATTTTTAAAAGTCTGCTTATGCCTTTGAGCAACAAGTCTTTCCAGAAGGACGGACTGACTTCCAAGGTGTTGTGTGTGTTATTAATTGGAAATGGGAAAGTTTATGGGCATAACAGTAACGTTAAAGTCACACAGCATACATCCTGGGCTATGTGGCATATGGTGAGCATGCTGGTTAAAATTCAAGCCATCATCTCGTGGCGATTTGGTTGTCAGTCCTGAAGGCAGTTTCTTTGGGATAGCTCTACTGCTGACTGCAGAACTGTGTGGTTTCTTTTGCCTACTGCTTGGAAAGCGGTCTTAGCATGGTCTGCATATCCTCGAGTCCTCCTGAAGCAGCTGTTGAATGGTGTTGCTGATGTACCTTGACAATTTGCAAAAATCCTTTGTTGTTTTACAGTCTTGAAATGCCTGTTTGTGTGGCGTGTCTATCACAAACAGCTACACAGAAGTGTTTCTGGGGTGGTCTGTGGGTAAGGAGGCAGTTCACTTTTCCCTGTAAAGTATGATTTTTGATCTGGGGAATATTTTAAGCAAACACTATTACAAAGTCTCAGTTTGAACGTATTTTCTTATTTGATATGAAGGCGCTGTGTGATTTTTTTTGTTTGTTTTTTATGTAACGTAATGCTACAAAATAACAAGAATGGCTTGTTTCCTTGTCTTTCCTTTCTTCACACCCCATCAGTGCTCAGCACCAGGAGCAGAAAGACCTGGAGATGATCCCTTTTTTGCCTCCGTGTAAGGAATCAGTAAATTTATATGTCTGTTTCCAGACTGATGGATTTATAAAGGACCATGGCTGTGGTGTTCTCTTCTTGCAGTTTATTCAGAACCAAAACACGGCTTTATGATAGCTGGTGTCTAAGACTTATAGTGGTACATCTGAAAGAGTACCTGCTCCAGCATTTTTCTATTTTTGATTTCAGAGTTAAACTGAAGAAAGGCCTTCGTTATGTTCCGTCTCTGTGAAAGTAAATATAAGGTAATAGGTATATGTGGATTCAGTAAGAAGATGAAGGATGTTTCACTTTTTGGGGCAGCAGAGTGGTTAGTGAGTTGAATTATTATTATTTTTCCTTTTGATTTGGGTTAACCACCTGAAGAAGTTTGCCTCTCTCTTAATTGACGGTAATGTTCTGCTTCGTTTGTTTTGAAGGTGTGTTTCTATTTTTATTTTCTATTCATTTTTTCCACTTCCAGTCTTGGGTCATCTGTTACCCGGGTAAGAAGTGGCAGTATAATAAGGGACTTAAACAGCCTGCAAACTACATTTAGGGCAGGTTGCTTTTCATGTCTTTTTTTTAATACCCTCTGTAAGATTGTGTGCAATGTGTGGGAGAGGGCTTGACACCAAATGAAGACAATGTGGTGAGTGTTAGTTTTTCCCTTCTGGGCTTTGCTGTTGTTGCATAACTTGTTGGTGTACTTTATTGGAACAGCTGAGGAAAACTCGTGAACTAGGTCTGCCCTTCTCCCAGCTCCTCATAACCCTGTGTGTAAGAATCTTGGAGGATTTGTTAAAGAAATTATGAAATTATGTGATCTGGGTCTGTATCAGCAGCTCTGACCTGTTCTTTTTGATTAATGTAGGTGTTCCTGGTTCCACATGAACCTGATGTTATGTAAAGAGAGGCTGTAGAACCAGACAAGCAAAACAGAGAAAGGAATGGGAACAGAGGTTGCAAAGATCCCTTTCCTTTCCCTCATTTTTTTTCTTCTTAAGATGCAAGTATGAGTGAGAACTTGAGTATAACTGATTGCTGTTGTTTCTTAAAGGGCAGAGTATGATAAATATATTCTTCTCTTAACTGTCATATGCCTTATGAGAAGAAAAGTGGGTATCTTTCCACGAGGAATGTTCAGACATCTAGTGGTTATTTTATCAGCTTGCAGAAGGGCTTTCTTACAACTCTTACAAACCTTTTCTAAGGCTTTTGTACAAACGTACAACCCTTGGAGCAGGAGCTGTTCAGTTAGGACACTCGGAATGTGCGTATCAGTATGATTTGAAAGGCACTTTTGAATAACACTTCTCAATATTTTCCTGCATTTGTGGAAGAAGCAGTCTGAAAAAAGCAAACTTGCAAGTGCTTGATCCTTTGTGGCAAGCGCCTTTTTTTCTGTGCTATAATCTGTCATTTAACATACAGGTAGAACAAAAGCTGCTAATGAAATGGGAGGGAGATGGAGCATGTCTGTGGAGGTGAATTTCCAGTGACTTCTTGCTCACTGACAAAACTACTTTTAAAGCAACCTTCTTCTATATTTGAACTTCTTCAGGTCAGTGACTATTACTGACTAAAGTTTAATAACCCTGCATCTAATCATATCTCTAAAAATAGTTGGGGCTGCTAGAAGAGAATCTTGCTTGGCTTAAAAATGCTTAGACATGCTGTTTTGTTCTCTTTTCCTGCTGTCTAACTGCAGCAGCTACCATTAGCTTGAGATCCTGCCATTTTAATGTTGCAATTATAAGTCTCTACATAGTCATCAGTCCAGATAATTGGAATACTGATCTTGTGCTTTGTTCTAAGGTTGTAGGGACCTTCCAGTTCCAACCCCTTGTTGTAGGCAGGGACAGCTCCACTAGATCAGGCTGGCCCATCCAAGCTGTCCTTGAACACCTCCTGGAGCTGGTGATGGTGAGTGTCCTCCAGCTGCAGCTGCTGTCAGTGCTCCTCTGCCTTTTAGGAGGAGAAGTGTCCCCTGTGGTCAGTGGAGTTGTGTGCATCTCAGGAAGGAATACTCTTGTGAACTGTGAGAACTCAGTGCCACCTTCTGTATCAGCCTCTTGCCGGCTCATGCAGTCTCAGTCCAGTTGGGCAGGCTGGCAAAAGGAAGAGTAATATATGTTTCCTGCTGTGCTGAAAGGATCTTAGTGGTGTGAGGATGCTTGCTGGTATTGCAGGTGAAAATCTGAACGAATCAAATGGTACTGCCTGTACTGTTCTGTAGCAGTCAGTAGGGACATTTAAACAGTCTCTGTGAGAATACTGCAGTTTTGTCAAGGGAGGAGAGTTTTTGTTTCCTCACTCTTGATGTTCAGACAGGAAGAGTAAAATTGAAATTTGGATTTCTGGATGTCTTTACTCTTTTCCACTCAAGTGATTTAAAATTTATTGGCTGGCATTTATGTAAGATTAATAGTGACCAGTATATCATTTTTTCAGCCATCATCCATTTTTTTTCCTCTGATTCATAATGTTCTTGGTTTCTCTTTCATCAGTCACCAGACTCAACTCCTTTAATCTTTTAAGAATGAGAATATTTTGGTCTTCTAGAACAGCAACGGGTCCAGATGGAGTTGTGATCACACCTCCCTGGCACAAGAGACATGTTGTCCTCACTGCCTCTCTTGGCTGACCAGCCCCTGTTCAACAGGAAGTGCAACATGAGTTGGGGAACAGCAGATGAGATAAAGTACATTTTTTGCACCAAATAAGGAAGGGGGTGTTATTTCAGGAGATACATCTACGTGCTTTTCCCTGCCATTGTTTCCTACCCTGTTTTGTTGCGGCATTATGGTTTCTGAGGGCAAGCGGTGTGTAAAATGTAGAAAGAAGATTTGAATGTACGAAAGTATCTGATGTAACTTGGTAGGTTTGGATAGTGACATACCAGGCAGAGACTGTATGCCTCTGTATTGAGTATCTTGGTGATTCCTGATGCAGCTTTCTCTGATAGAGTTTTATCTAACTTTTGCGTAGGTTAGGCTGAGATCAAGCTGGGATCTTTGAATTTGTTTTGCAAGAGGATGTTTGTACGCAACTTGTGAGCTGCCTTGATAAAAAGGGGCGAGAGTTGAATGAGTTAGGGACATTGGAACTGCTTCTGCCGTGGCCTCAGAGCAAAAGCTCGTTGTGTTGTTGTGCAAGATATAGTGGGGAGTACAGTGAACTCAGTGTCAGCTTTGAGCAAATTAGGTCCATGTTTGTAAAGCGTTCTTACAGTGACCCTAGACCTATTTTATATGTAAAAATTACCAGGAAATTGCCCTTTCTCAGTTTTGGTACAGGCCTCCCCGTATTTCTTCCTTTCATGTAGTGTCAGCTACATGTCAAAAGCAGCAAAGCTTCTCTCTCTTTTTCCTGTTGTATCACTTAACTATAAAGGGTCATTCCAAAAGATTAGTTATTCAAGTGCTCTCTAAGTTTTATTTTTAGAAAGCTCCCACCTTCTGGCACAGCACTTTGAGTAAAAGCACACACTGCTGTTTTTTCACCTGTGATATTTCTGTTGTTTGTTGCCATTTGCTTCTTTTTCAGTGTGGGTTAGTGTCTGCTCCTGTGTTTCACCTGATATGGATAAAACAAGACGTTGCAAGCGTAACAAGTCTGTTATGTCTGCCTAAGGTTAGTAAGCATGACATTACTGAGGAGTACTTGTACAGAAAGGTGTGAAGGGAAGATTATTTACTCTTAGCTCCAGGAATGCCTGTGGAATGCTTCTGAACCAGCATTGTATTCCTGCGTATGGCCAAGTTTTCTATTTTTAGGATATGTCTTCATCCCTTCTGCTTCTTCAAGGCATGACATTGTTTTAAATGTATCTGTGCATGCTAGTAATCTTACTCCCCCCAGCATTGCTGGTTAAGTGCCTGGAACGGTATGACTAAATACCTGAGAGATGTCTCTGTGCCTTTTCTTGCTCTTTTTCTTGATGGTGGGTAGGCTTTGAGGAACCATGTGAAGTAATTGCAGGAATGGTTTAGTCTGGCTCCGTTCTGGAGGTAGAATAGGATCTCACAGAGCTAAACCCTTTGTGCACCAATTCTTTAGATTTGAAGGAGGAAATTTTTTCCCTGCTTAAACAGTGTGATTGTAGAACATATCAGAAATGATGCCTTGATGTCAGACGTGATTGCTTAATCTCATATACATGTAAGTAGACTGTTTTAAAGCAGAAGAATCTCAGAACTTTTCAAGAAAACTGGAGACAGCACCGAATGTTTTATGCGAATAAAGGATACTTTTCTTTAACAACTTGTTCTGATAAATTACTTTTTCAGAATTTCACTCAAACAGATGAAATCTGTCACTTTCCCTTTCTCTGTTGGGTATGTGTGAGAGGCTGGGAAGTCTTGCCAAAGGTTTGTTTGGCAAGGTCTTAGGCAGCTGAAAATAGGACCTTAAAAATGAAAGAGTTGTGCAACCTCAGTGAGACCAGGCAGTTAGCAAATCCTTTATAGAGTATAAGTTTAATGGTGTAACTTTCCAGTATGAACTGAGACGAAATGCAGCTCCAAGATATGTAATCTGCTTGTGTTTATTACAGTGAATATAAACTAATGCTTAAGATGACAGATCAGACACAGGATTGCGTAGGCATGTAATTGCTCTGCTGTTGCAGTTGCCACACTTGAGATAATAGCCCAACCGTGTGTGTATGCAATTTCTGAAATCAGTAAGGCCGATATGTTTGCTTTCCTAAAAGTGCTCTGTGACACTAGTGAGGGATTTGTGTATGGGGCTGTATTTTTATTTTTTCCCCTCAGGAGATTTTCAAGCAGGGTGTGCCCCAGCAAAACCCAGTCCCAGCTTTCAGTCTCATGCTCCCACCACTGCTTCAGTATTACTGCCACATATTTTAAGCATTGTGTGATGATCTTTGTCACAGCCCTGATTCACGCTGAAGTCTACCTGCTGCCTTTTTTGCTGTAGTATTTAGGCACACTGGGCTGCAGTATGCGATTAAAATGGCATTGAAGTAGACTTCTTCACCTTCTGTCTTGTTAAGTGGTTACTGTTATTTAGGCTGTGCAAGTGCCTTCTGCAGGGTTTCTTAAGAGAAGAAAATGAAGCACAGAGTGAGAGTGAGGAGCTATCATGAACTGAAGACTGCTTGGTTAGGAAATAAAAAGGCCAGTGTTCATTTTAATGAAAGGTTAGCAGTGGGGTTCCTCACAAGTTTTGTATACTTGGCTGTTTGAATTTGTGAGCTGCAGAGATGATTGTTAAGAACTTTGTAAGTAGTGAAGCTATGTGAATGGCCAACAAATTGCAGAAGTTGTTTGGTGTTGGACAGTCCAAAGTAATGAACATTTAAGGAAAGCAGCAGCCTAAGGAAGAGATTGGTATAATGATGGAGAGCTTAAAGAAACTTCTGGCTCAGTGCATGCTGTGTAATTAAAAGTATGTGGAGAACAACGAGAGTAATGAAAATATCAGCTTCATGCTTTGCTGTTCTTGTCTCAGTAATTTGAGAATTAAGAAGGGGATCCAGAAGGGTCAACCAGTTCATTAATGAAAGCTGAAAACAAATCAGAGCAATTCCATTCACAGCTAAACTTGAATCAGAATTGAACTGGACAACTTAGTGATTCTATTTCCTGGGCAGAATAGAGCAGAAGTGCAATCTCTTCACCTCTGTGTAGAGAAGAAGGGGGGATTTTAATATTATTATAAAGTATCAAATTGAAATATTTAATTAATTTAATAAAATTTAAAAATCAGCAGTGCCTGATTTTTATTTTTTTTCCTTAAATGTTTTCATTATGTTTTTTCACAAATATTTACTTTACTTTGCAGGTTAAGTAGCGTCATGGTATTAGTTCTCAAGTCATGCAGCATAATCTCAAGACCTTTTGTTTAGAAGTTGTAATTTTAAAGGGCAAAGAATTGTCCCTGTTAAATGAGTCTTAACAGTTTAAGCTAATTTAGGGTGGCACTTCAATTCTGTAATTTGAAGAAGGGGCAGAGGAAAGATTAATGGCTTTGTTATCACTTCTCACTTCTGTAGAACTAAAACCAGGGTTCTCTGCAAGCAAGAGGCTGTGCTGCTGCTGTTTGAGAGGATGTGGGTATGCTGAATCAGTAGGAGGGCAGTGATGTGAGTGCTTGTGGATATGTGGCGTTTTGGTGGTGAAAGGGAAGATCTCGTCTTGGTGTTGTGTTTTTTTTCTTTTTTCTTTTTTTAATGTGGTTTCTTTTGTTTTCTAGCAGCCCAAGATCCAAAGCGTGTGCAGTAAAAGTCTGCAGTGTCTTTGCTTGCTTACCAGTGTGGGGGGAAAAATGACAACACTGTGAATACGTATTTTTAGTTAATTTAAGCATCAGTTGTGTTTGTGTGGTGTTTGGAGTGGGCCACTGAACATCTTCTAAAAGTAATTTGGTTACCTGTGTAATTTACCATACGTGTAGATAAGTGTGACGGTGTTTTTAGTACAGTTGCTTCATGGGGTGCATGAGGCTCCTTGTTCAACAGCTCTTCTTTCTCTCAGTCCTCCCACACTTCTGATTTGCCTACTCACAAATTTGTCTGCAGCTGACCAGATGGTTCAGATTTTGGAGAGAATGGTGTTCTGGGAGCTCTGAGCTGTCAGCTGAGCACAACAATCCATCAGAAAAAAGAATATGGTATTAAAAAGGACTTAAAGTTTTGGGATTTTATACTTTTCACTCATCTTTCCATTAAAAAAAAAAAAGAGTTGGCATTGCATTCTGAAGGGAGGACCTGAAGGTCATCAACATAACTACAACTGTAGGGACAGAGTGATACTCAGGTGGCTGTGGGCAGGGCAGAACCAAAGAGAAGTCAGTGATGAATCTGACCCAGAGGTACATGGAAACGTGCGGCTTGAGGTGTATTTGGAGAGACCTGGAAGAGAGCAGTGATGCAGGCGTTAAGCAGCGTGATGGTCTGTCCAGCAGGGTTCTGTGCCATTGAGCAGCGTGTGGGTAAGCATTGCATTGCTGAGGTGGCCTCTTGAAATGTGTACCTGTCTGGTCTATTTTGAATGCTTAAATTATATATATAGATGGCCTGGCAATATTCCAGCTCTGATGGCTGCCAGTTTCCTTTTCAGATGCATTCTTTTCATTTGGATAATGTACCCATTTTTATTTCCTGTGCTTGCCTCTGGCATAAAATTTGGTTTTTATTCCTCCTAGCAACAGCTTTACTTGGAAGCATACATAACCATAGACTGCATATCTGCTGATGCTTCCATGAAGGAACCTGTGAAGCTTAGTTTATGTTTCTTAAAATGTTTTCAGATGAGGTATGATTAGTATTAATGTCTGTTAAGCCTCTTCCGTGCATTAGATTACACAAAATCTAATGGAGGAGTATTTTTGGTATTTGAGACTCTTCTATTTATATCATCAAAACTAATACTGCAGTCTTCTAACCTAATAATCTACAGAGGGAATGTTACATCAGCAAAATCTTTATCCAGATAGTTCTGTTCTCTTTGGTATATAAGATGACCAACTGATGCCCACCGTGGGCTTCTGAAGTTTAACATTTTTACAGGTTAAAGAAATGCTTTTGTGAGAGAAAATATCGAAACACCTTGTTGTTGTTGTTGTTCTTTCCCCTTTACTGCAATAAAAATATTACAAATATTTTAACAGCCTTAGGAGTATTCACATTAATCATTTCCTTGTAAATTAGGAACAGTAAACTTTCTTTTGCTGCTTTGAGGTATGTCAGCTAGAGTAATGTGAGTGAGGCTGCTTCTCCTTCTTGACTGCTTCTTTTGGGACAGCCTGAGAGTGCCCTGAAAGGTGTCCCCTCTTATTTTATGGTAACAGACTTCTTGTTACCTGAACATGGTTATGCACTTTCTTTACGAGTGTCCCTGAGCTGTCCGGGGGCAATCCAGGGATCACGTGCTGTGCCATGCCAGCAAAGTACTAGATCCACTTCCCAGCTCCAGTAGTTGTCATACACTTTTCAGTGTGCTTTTCAGAGCTATTGTGGCCTTCTGTTTTAATAGCAGGACTTGTGTAAATGTAAAAATGAATATGGGAATTTGCTGTTGCATTAATCTGCATCATTAACTTCTTATTATTTTATGATTAATTTACTTGAATTCAATTTGCGGTAACAAAACACTGTTTTTCCTCCTGCCTTTGTAAGCTCCATTATTAGAAAAATATGTAGATACAGTTTTAGAACCCCAAGGGGAAATGTTTGTAGTTCTTATTCCTGCTCTGAGTTGTTTTGAAGACTGTTGTGGCACGTGTGAGAAGTTGAATAAAGCCTTGGAAACCCAATAATGAAAGCATTTAAGGCTTCCTTTAAGAGGTTTGTGCATCCTTGCATCTGTACCCAGTTATTATTTCTTCGCATGTCTCTCATTGTTAAGCTTTGCCCTCCACGCTGCAATTTGGAAGTGTCCAGTGAGTTGGTTCTGTTTGTAACAAGGCAAGCTTAGCCTGTGGGCAGGGCTGCCCCCCCAGCTCCGGCTGCCCAGGGCCCCATCCAACCTGGCCTTGAGCATCTCAAGGGATGGGGCTCCACAGCTTCAATATCAGCACGCTGGAATACTGTGCCTCATTGATTCCCTGTGAGACAGTGCTCTCCCTCTTTGTACAGTCCAGCACCAGTTTTCTACATTCACTGTGCCTCTTACCTGAAAGAGGCTCTCATAGTGCTCTGAAAAATTGATGGTGCCAAAAATATCCAGTAATTCAGAACTTGCAGTTAAAAATGGAAATGTCTTCCACCTTGTGTCTTCCCACTGTTAGTTAGCATCTCCAGGACCTTGAGAAACAAAGAATACTTGATTACACCTGCTGGTGACAGTCATCTTCTTACCCATTTCTGATTTATTTACAGCCATTGAGCTCTGCTGTTGCTGTCTTTTAAGTCCTGAAACAGAATGGCATTTTTCCCCATTGCTTGTTTGAAGCCTGCTTCTGTCTTGTGGGTGTATTTTTTTTTCCCCAAAGTGGAATCTGTCCATTTTTCTGGACTGCACACTGCAGACTGTTTCCATGATGCAGGCAAGAGTTTCTGACTCCTCATAGGTTGCAGCACACAAGTCAGTGTGAGCTGAGTGGAAGCGATGGGGTGCTGTGGTCCTGTAGGACGGCTTGTTGGTTGCTTCAGCCAGCTGGCACTCCAGCAGCTAGTTTGCTTCTTGTATTTCTCCTGTTTCTCTTCTGATCGAGGTTCTCACATTTAACAGCTGAGGCTGCAGAGCAGGTTTCAGCCACTCCCCGTGCTTTGAAAGGGGTATTTTCCTCTCTGAGGAGCGATGTTTCACAAGTCATTTGCTTTGCATAGACCATTACCCTAAAGGCATTTTACACACCATTGGTTTGGATATACTGATGCTTGGTGTTGGTTACACGATCTGAGAAGTGTCCCCTCAGTCAGGGCTGTGACCCTCGGTGTGTTGTCTGGTCAGTGTCTGCCATGAAACCCAACTTCTAAGGTGTGCTCTAGTCCTTTATGAATTAGCTTTTCTAGAGCATGTGGTATAGTACTGTACTTTCTGTGTGTCCTTAACAGTTGATGGAAATGAAGTGACTTATCAGTGACTCTCTTCTGGCCTCTCAGGGAATTTCACATCTGGAAAGACAAGCAGCAGCATCAAATTAGTAATGCATACCGTTGCCAGTGACTCAAAAGGAAACTGTAGTAATAGTACTGTAGTTTGTGATAATGCCCCCGGGTGGATTCTGCTGTGTAGGCAGATGACTGCTGAAAGACAGCTCAGGTTATTGTTAGATGCGGTGGTTGAGTTATGACCGAGGTGTGCACTTCAGAGAGCTCTCCTGGAAAATATATTCCTTATTTTTTTAAAATCTGTTTTCCCCTGAAATTCGAAACCCACTAGCAAATCAAAGAGCTGTCACCCCATCCCTGCCCAAGTAGTGGTTCTGCAGGGATGAGCGGGAAGCTGCATGTTTTCTACACATTCTGAAGCACTGAAGTACAAAACATCATGTCTGCTGTGGTCTAAGGACCACATTTCTAACAAGGTTTTTTGTTGGTCGGTTTTTAGTTTATTTTAAAGCAACTCTTCTATTTAGAAGGTGGCTTGTGCAGGTCTTGCTCTGTGAGTTGGGCTGAATGGACTTGCCTGGCAGCAGTTCCAGCCTAGCAGACCACAGATCCATGAGGGTTGGTGTGGGTCCAGCTTTGTTGCTTCTTCTTGTGTCTCTGATTGAGCTGCCTTGCCTCCTCTGCTTGCATTATTTTTATGACCAGCACAGATGTGATCTTGCAGTGGCTTTGTTTTGCTTCTCAAATATTTGAGCAACTTGCTAGTAGGGAAAATAACAGATGTTGGGAAAAGGGGGTATGGAAAATAATTGAACCCCTCCCATTTTACAATGCAGCAGGAATCATGCATACCTTGTTCACTTGTTACTATTCCAGTCTTTAAGTTCTGCATTTAAGTAGGTGGCTGATAGCTGCATGTGAGATTGTAATTTGAATGTTTTGGTGTTGGGAGCAACCAAAAGTTGTTCAAATTGGATGTGACTGCCCACACACTTCATATTTGATGTGCAGACAAAACAGTCTCAGTAGAGTAGTTTACTTTGCCGTGTTTGCTATTATAGATAAAGATATGGATGAAGATCTGAAGTTCTGTATCTTTGGCTAAAAATCTCAAGACTTTGCAACAGTGAGCACAATGTCTGGACCCACAGAGCACAATGGCTGGACCCACGTTTTTTGCCTGGACCTTACGATCCCAGGTTAATCATATTCTGCATCTTACATAATTAAGGACTGAATTATTCTCCACCTGTGTTTACATCCTTGCTTCAGTTCTGCAGCGATAAGACAGGAAAACACTGCCCACTTTTGTTTTGAACGTGCCTTGTAACTGTAAAGGCTGTTCCTTTCCATGCCATGGGATAAAGTGGTAGGTTCTGTTGTAGCTGTTGGTAACTGATATGAAAGAATTCTGTTAATTGCTTGTTTTGGTTTTTTTTCCTCATTTTACCAGACAGTAGCTTACAGAGTTGCCGAGGTTGGAATGACCTCTGAGGATTGCTCAGCCAACCCCCCTGCTTAAAGCATGGTGAGCTAGAGCAGGTTGCCAGCTCCATGTCCACTCAGATTTTGAACAGCTTCAGTGATGGAGATTTCACGACCTCACTGGGCAAACTGTGTCAGTGTTTGACCACCCTTCACAGTGAAAAAGTTGTTCTTTTTTTGTTGTTGTTGTTTGTTTGTTGTGTTGAAGTGGGGTTTCCTGTATTCTGGTTAGTGCCTGTTGCCTCTCAGCCAGTATACCAGATACCACGGGAAGGAGACTGGCTGAATCTTCTTTATTCTGCTCCCTGCACCTCCATTAGGTATTTGTGCATGGATAAAACAACACTTCTTGAGCCTTCTCCCCTCCAGTTCCCTCAGTTTTTCTCCCACAAAAGATGCTCCAGTCTTTAAGTGACCTTAGTGGTCATTTGCGGGACTCTCCCCTTACCCAGGGCTCCAGGTCCAGCCTTCCTAGTGCTGAGTGGAGGAGAAGGATGCTGCTTCCTCTGCCTGCTGGCAGTGCTCTTCTGAATGCTGTCCAGGACCGCAGGGCTTATTCCGCAGATTTGTTCCCCAGGTGCAGGACTTGCCGTTTCCCCTCACTGACCAATGTAAGTTTCCTTTCAGTTCACTAATTCAGCATGCTCAGGTCCCTGTGAGCAGCAGCACAGCCATCTGCTGTGCCAGTACCTCCTCCCAGCTCTGTGCTGTCTGCAGACATGCAGCAGTTGTGCAGTGGCTGCACTCTGTCATTCAGGTTGCAGATGAAGATGTGAAGCTGGACTTTGGTCTGGTGGAGACGATGATTCTTGCGTCCAAACACTTTCTGTCTTAAAACTTAAGTGTCAGCATACTGAATTTCAGACTGTCATATCCCCTTTCTGTTGTAAATGAAACTTTCCCTTTCCTCCTTTTTTTATTTCTTATTCTTTTCAGATTGTATACGGGGGGGAGCCCACCTCTCACTTCTTCTAACTAGGATTCAGGAGGGAAACAGTTCCCCAGCTCAAACATGTGTGGAAATATTCATAAAGATACTCTGAATGTATGGAACTGACCATGGTGTATCTGTTGTTGTCTGCTCTGTGAAGTTGGATGATGCACAGTGCAGACTGGTAGAAAATCTTGTGTATTTTGGTTTGAGGCTCTGGTTTGAGAATTTCAAATGGTTATTATCTTCCTAGGGAGTGGGAGAAGGAGTTAACCAAAATTTTTGAGGGTAACTTTTTCTCATATGAGCAGTCTTGTGGCCCTGTGACTTTTAGCAGATTCTTTCTTGCCTTGTACCACTGTGCAGTCATGGTAAGCTGAAAATTATCTCTGATCTCGTTTTGTTTTGCAGTATTCTGAAAGGCAGTCCTATAAGTTGTATGTCTTCAATAATGTTGGAAATCCGCATTTTTAAATGTGAATCAACAAAATTTCTTTCTGCAGTGTAATGAGGACCATCTGAAGTATTCTAACCATCAGTTCAGATTATTCCAAGACCTTGGAGACAATCCTAGATCGTGTTTTGTGTGATGTGAAATTCCTTGCAATTTTTCTTAATATTTAAGCCTGTTTGATTTCCGATGTGTCCTCATAACCTTTTATTGTTCTGGTGTTTCATTTCTTGTGTTAAAAATTGAAGAATTGTTCTTCAAAGGCAAGAAAAAATTGAAACAGTGCCTGTTGTTTTGTCTCTCCTTCTAGGCTTCAAACAAACAGCATTTCTTCTGTCCATTACAACATCTGCAGTACGTTAGGTATTAGAGCTTCAGGATATTATATTAGTTCACAAATGCATTGATGTTCCTCTGGGTAGTTAATGCTTAATGTATTTTATCTGTCACTGGGGAGGTACAGCTTGCTCAGCCTGCAAATGGTCTGACTCATGAGCTCAAGGTACTTCAAAAGGATTTCAGCACTCCATCCCATTCTTCAGTTTTGGAGTTGCTATTCTAATAATAGAAGCAGCAAAGCAGACAGCAGAATTGCTTCTTGTCTGCTGCAGCTTATTACCAGCACAGTCACGAAAACAGGCATAACAGCAGTGTTCACATTGCGTGGGGAGATGTGGATGGTGAGGTGTGAGCACTGCCTGTCTCGTACCACTACTTGGAAGCAGGAACCACTGTATATGAACAGGGTTTGAGTTTGCAAGCTCAGAAGGGCAAGTAAGAAGGCCTGGGCGTCTCTGGAAATGGGGCAGAGTTAAAGTAGCTGTTGGAGTCCTGCAGAAAATATCAAGGGTATGTTCTGTGAAAGACACATCCTTGTAAGGCATACGTTATGTTGAAATTATGCCTTACGTGTCTGTAGCTGGCATTGCTTTTCTGCTCTGGTGGAATTTAACTTCAAAAGGTTTTGTATCATATAAACTGGTTGCGTAGTGTAATTGTGAGCAGAAGCTCTTTAAATGATATTGCCTGCCCTGAAGTCAGTGGAAGATGTTCTCTTCATGGAAGGTGAGCTTAGGTTTCACTTCTATTGATTCTCAGTCATACATGGGTAAAAGGAGCCTTCTCTTCAGCCGCAAACATTATCTCTTGTGCCAGTGAATTATAGGACTCAAGAAAATTGTACCCCTGAGGTCCTGAAAACACGCATTCCAGGAAAATGAAGCCAGTCTCGGATAGCAGTCATCACTGAGATCTGTTTCCAAATGGAACTTCTGTGCATTAGTAAGAACATGGCTCTTGGGTTGATGAGAGTTAGGAGAGCAACAGGGCATCTCGATTCTAACTGTCACTTGTTTTTGCCACCTCTGATTGTTAACTGCAGTAGGAGGATGGATTGACTTACAGCATCAATATTGTGACCACCAAAGTCATCTTCTCCTCAAAGCAGGTGTCAGTAAACTGCAGCTGTAAAAGGTGGAAGCCAAAAAGAGAGGAAGTGAAAGCAAAGGGAAATACATGTTTTCTCTAAAATAAAGTGTGGAGGAGTATGAAATGATTTGCCTCAGAAAAATTAAAATGGCAACTGAGATGTCATACACTCAGACCCAGTATATTAATGTGTACTGTGGGAACAGGCTCCTTTCATTTATGGATTTCACCCTCTCAGTTTGTTCTCCTTATTTACCTCTCTTTGAAAAGGGTTTTTTGCAGAGGGAAATAAAAATTGTTTGGTGGCACCGTGAGTTGAGTTAGGTGTGAAAGATGCTCTTCTTTTGGGTGAGTTGAAAGAGCTGTTGTTCCTCTTTCCGAGAGAATATATGTCTACTTTTTTTTTAAGAAATTTTAAAATGCCTTCTGACCCTAAAATGATTAAAAACAAAAACATAATTACTTGTTAGTGCCAGCTATTGGAGACTCCCCTCTGTAAAGGAGACACAAATGAGTTAGCAGCTCCAGCTGCAGCACGCTTTAACTACCTGCTTGAGAATGGCCAAACAAGGGTCTAACTTCCCAAAGACAAATGCTTCAGCATGAGGGGAAGTATTAAAAATGTAGAAACTTGGTTGTTGTGAGCTACAATTACTATTGAATTCCTAATGTTAAAATCCCTTGTAGAAAGCAGGGTGACTGTTGAGGGAGTGAAGGAGACTATCCATTAATAACCCCATGTATTATTGAAGGTTTGCAAGTGGTTGGCAAAAGGTGGTGCTGTTCAGTTCAAACTGTTGCCAACGTGTGTTTTCTTGGAATTGTTGTTCTTGAAGCCTTGTTTTGTGGCTGCCTGCAATTACACATGATCAGAAGAAAACTAAACCAAGTCTGCTTCCTGCTCATTTCCTAATGGCTGCTGAAATTTCTGGCAGGAGACTTTCCTGTTTTACAGTTCACTGGGAAAGAAGCTGAAGCTCTATGTGATTTTAAAATAATAAACCCAAGCGTTAAGTAGAACTGACGCCTTTATAACTTAATACTGGTTCTTAGGGCACAGACTGGTGAACCTTCTAACTACAAAAAAGAGGCAAGAGTAGAAGTTTTAAAATGCAGCATACAAAAGAAATGATTCACGTGATGCTAGCTGAAGAAAGGACTGCTTCCCCTCTAGACATTGAGCAGAATACTGGGCTGCCCTTCTGGCCAGGTGTAAAAGCACAATGTAAATCTCCTGCATTGTTAGTTAGCTGAGTGGTGATTTGCCTGGCCTGATGACATACTGCAATTGAAGTGCTTGAATTTTTATTCATAGCATCACTTACCTCTGCGCGGTTGTGCAGCTGAGTGTTCTGAAAGCTCTCTGTAGCTACATCTAGATGTGCAGTGGTTTAGATGCAATGTGAAAAAGACTTTAATTGCTTTTGTACTTCAAGCTTTGCAAGGATTAGTTTATAAAAAGCTCACTTTGCAGCTCCTTTTATGAAATATGTTCTTGGCTTTAATGACTTGTGCGTATTTCAGACTTGGAAGGATAAATGTTTCTGTCTTTCATTTCCTTGCCATTGCATGCTGTGTCTTTGTTCTTTCCTGGGGAATCCTTTTGCTTACAACACTAAGTCCCAGATGGTCTCTCTTGCAGCAGGGCCATTTCTGTGTTGCTTCTGTGGGTAAAAGATTTCATTTCTAATCAGGATTACCAAATTTGCCTGGCCCTGAATTTATTGTGATTTCCAATAACCAGGATAAAGTAACTTCCTTTTCCTGCCTGCCTTTATGTTACGTGAAACCACATTTGCAGAAATCTCACCATTGCAAGGCTGTAGACACACTGTAGCGTTATAGAGTATGTCTTGGGAATTGAAGGAAGCCATGGAGGAATGCTTGCTGGTTTTCAGACACCTGGAGCAACCAGTATTTGTCCTTGAACTGCTTTTGTCTTGTCACAGAGGAGCAAAACACGGTTCCTGGTTCTGCTGCCATGCATCTGAGGTTTTGATTTCAGTGTCTTTGGTTGGAATGGCCTGTCATGGCACGAGTATTTATTTCCTAAAGAAAAGAGGCTTGTTTTGAAAATTTCAGCGCGGAGGGGAAATTTAAGACAGGTATTTCTCCCTCCATTGAGTTTAAGGGGTGCTGTGAGTTTAAGCTCAGTATCTGGAGGTTTTTCTTCTTTTAAAAAAATGTGGAAGCAGCAGTGGTTTGTGCGCACGCTTCTGTGGTTTACTATTGTGTTTCCCATCCAGCAGTGCTATGTGAAGGACTTGTACTGACTGATTCTTTTCTCCTTGTTAATCAGTTCAATCAATTGACAATAAAAGTGATGTTAAGCACAAGAGACAAGTCTGATTGCCTGAGGGGAAATGACAGAGGGGAAAGGAACTCGAGGAGGAGGTAGGGCTGAATCACTGTGATTCACGAAGTTCCTTCCTGTCTGCTGGGTGCAGAGGTTGAGCTGTTAGTCTCACCAGTTGGTAGATAAAATTAATTGAATAAATCAGCTGTAGAATTAAATCAAACATCCTTACTTGCAGCAGACCTCCCCCCCCCACTGTTAGCACATTGTGAGTGAGCTGGGATTTTGCCTTGTCTTATCAGAGAACCACAGAATCCCCAAGGTTGGGAAAGACCTCCAGGATTATCTAGTCCATCTGTCCACCTGCCACCAATATTTCCCCACTAAACCATGTCCCTCAGCACAGTGTCTCAATGCTTTTTGTACACCTCCAGGTACAGTGACTCCACCACTTCCTTGGGCAGCACCTGGCCACTCTATCAGAGTGTAAGTGTTTTCTGCTACAGCTGAAACTTGGTAGTGCATTGTGAGCTGGCTGGGAGTTTGTCTTGTGCTGTGTTTAACAAGATAAGGTGAAGTCTTCAGTGTAGCAGCAGAAGCTAATTTTTCCCCATTTTCCACTGTCTGAATTTCCAAGTTAAGTCACATACTTTGCCTAATAATGCAACTTTTTTTCGTTCCCTCCTTTTGGCAAAAGAAGCTTCACAAGTTCCCCTCTTCAGTTGTTTTTAGTTGTTACTTCTTGCGACTTTAATCTTTACAAGATTAAAAGCAGTTTCTTTTTAAACTACTCTGCATTTGAAGTGATGAATAGTGTGAACTGATGCGTTCCGAGGAAGTATCTATAGCGTTGAATGATCCAGAAATAAAATGGTGTTATTTGTAATATTTAGGTGCTTGTGATCGCCTTATTTTGCAGATGCTCAATAAATTTAGCACTTACTTTTTGTGGCTTTTGGAAAGTCACAGTTCAGTTAGACTACTGAAGATTTTCTGTAAAATCTGTTGACATTTCTTAGCTTCCTGGGGAAGCACTCGGTACCGCTGAGTGTGTCAGGCTCACCCAGTGGGTGTCCCTATGGGGCAGGGAGAGGCTCAGCCTGTGGACTGGTTCCCACTTGTCATTGATGTCATTCCAACTTGTCTGGGATGGGATCTTTCCTAACATTCCTCTTCTTTTAAGCCATTTTTATACTATTTTCTTAATTTTGGGTGGAGTGACAATAGTCATATACATACTTTTGGTTGGGATTGGTGTAAAGTCTTTGCTTCTGAAGGTATAGGCTAAAAAATTCAGAGGGTGTGGTTGGTGAGGGGTGGTCATACCTTGGAGGCAGGCAGCCTTTGGGATGGAGGTGTGAGCAAAGTTCACCCAGGGCCATGTTTAAAAAATAAATAAATAAAAATAAAATTCCTTTTTTTTTTT